>CALYDF020002347.1:0-26279 GCA_944474145.2 Dicrocoelium dendriticum | reverse complement strand
AAGCATGCAAAAATTTCACTGGTAGAGTAGTGAGACTGGTTGCAAGTAAAGTGTAGAGAAAGTGCAAGCAAGAATGAAATGCGTTGGGTGAATCAGAATTGAACGAAATCTAACAAACTGATGTAAGGAACGGAATACAGGAAGGCGATTGACTTCCTGACTGCACCATGTATGACATGGTCTCCAACCATTAGTGTGGACCATCCCGTGGCCTCCATCTACGAAGACGGCATGCGCCAACCTGACCAAGTTTCTCAATCAATTTATTCACGCCTCTATGCCAAGTCATGGACTGGCCACCTCACGAGTACCGATAAACCAGCATTGAGCTGGTCAAGGAGGAGAGTCTATCTTTCAAGGGTTTTGCAAGCTATCGCTTGTTTTGGTTAAAAATTCTCCAGCGGACTGCGAAATAACTTTTCTCAAGAGCATCTTTTAGGCACTGAGGTTATATATCAGCTGTAGAATCGCCTATTAAAATGAATGTATATGAAAAATGGGGTTGGAAATCAGAACTACAAACATAACTCTTACGGTAATCACAACCGAGGAGGCCGTTGCGTTATCACTGACGCCTTCACCCCGCGACCGCAAGAAGAAGTCCATAGACCACCCGGAAAGAGACGTGTATACAAGAAATCACGTTTGCTTATATAGTTTTAAAGGCAAGATGAAGAGAAGCTAGTAATTTACACTTGAGTCAACGAAACAGAAGGAAAAGATCAAATGCAACAGGAGAATAGACAACCGTGGAGTCAAGTGTGAATCGCAAATGTCCTTAAAAATAACATCATGGGACCCCAAGCGTAAAGCAAACATCCATTTCAGTGACGGACACTGGCCAATCAGAATAACGATATGTAGCTTTTACACAAACCTCACGAAACAAACAAGAATAAGAATTGCAGACCAAAAAATTAAAAACGTGTACAATAATTTTGTGACAGCTAAATATTCCTTTGACGAAACCAAGTAGCAAATTTGTGCGGTGAATAAGCAATGAAATGTGTCCTTGTAAATGTCACTGCTGAAAATAACACGGATATGAGAGTCCGTTAACAATAACGTGGGTGTACCAATCAGACTAACATATTGGGGCGTTTAAACAAATGTCAAGAACCAAACAGTAACGAAATGAATACAGGCAACAAATGATTGTCAAAAAAATATATGTCCAGTTCCCAACCTTCTAACAGAAACCCATCAGACCGATTGGTGTCAACCATGGAAAGATCGGTCTCCGATGAGTGTTAAACCTTAAGGCATATAGTGTCTTGACCACAAGTACAAGAAATAAAATTCACCAGTAAAGTGCAACTTCAACTCTGCACACAGGTCGCAACAAAAAGCCATGGGTTTTCCGGTGATGTCTAATCGATCTGGTGGATGAGGTAATCCGAACTCTACATACGTGTCGACTCACTGGGTCCCGTTTTATTAGATTCCCTCAGGTGGTTGCTTAGTCTGATACTGGCATTCCGGATACCCGGAGCAAGTGAAGTGGCAACAAAACGATGTAAAGCATCCTATTGGAAGGGAAATCCAAAGCAAGCATTCATGGCTTCGCTGAAGAGGTCGCGACGGATATCGGTTTAGCCATCGGGAGAAATTCATTGACCAGAAGAAATAAGTGGTCTCCAGCTGAAGTGCAGCACCTAATCGGATACCTTCCGTTCAAAGGAATAGTTGACTTCTCAAATCCCTAGAGGTGTTGAGCTACTGCGAAAGCGCCCTCCTGTCGCCAAAACTACATACACGATAGTTCATCGCTCTATCTCCTAAACGTTAACATAGCTTTACTAACAGTGAAGGTTATCGCAGTGGTAACGAGAACCAGGCCATGAAGCGTTCCTGATGATTGGTTAAGCAGATTGACCTGAAAATAATGGACAAAAATGACAACTCGAACGATAGCAATTAAGCAAACGAACTCAGCATAAAGGAAAGCATGCGAGAAAACGCAACCCGTTGCAAAAAGACAACCCATGTAATTGAATCGCGGTAAGCATAAAAGCCCCCAGCGAATGCAGTTTGCATCCTTTTAAACACGCTGCCGTCAACTGGGTGACTAAAAGAGAAACACAAAAAAGAGAAATAAACAAAAACAACAGCAAAAAAGGATATCTGCTCAGTGGATTACTGGTGATAGAAAAAGTAGAAATGTTCACTCACATTTAAATGATAAGTTCGATGCACAGGTGATCCACTCTGCGCTGATTGCAAAAGCAATGCGATACAAACTCCTTGGCTTTTTACACGGGCATATGTTTTAGGGAAATATGAACTCGATATTCTGCTTGTGTTAGTCATCATCTGCAGACCCCGCCATCATTAACAACACACAACTGCGAACCCAAGTTTAGTTCCAGGGGCGATTTTGCGCACTAAACTTAGTCTGTGCAGTTGCTAAAACTGGTAGCTTTAACACGAACACACAAAACCGTTTTTTCAAGCAGCACATAGGTCGAAATTTGATCATGCTTAGCCTTCGTAGAGTTACGGTGAAAAAATTAAAACAGCATCCAAATCAACACATATATATTCTAAGCCAGGAAAGAGTGTCCGCTAATTAGAAATGATAAATAAACTGAATATTTTCTGAACTAAACCCTCTAGTGATAAGGAATAAAGATACATTAATTTGATTCATTTTGCGTAACAACCGACGTTATTCCAATTCTCGGTAATCGTCAGTTTGATCGCATAAAGAATTTGACTTCGTGGTATGGGATTACTTCCCTGATGACGGGACCATCTAAGATGTGTGTCTCCCGACCGCTGTGAATTTCACAGTCATTCTGACAGACAGCTGGACGAAGGAGAAAAGCATTGTGTTGCCGCGTGGATATCGTCGGCTGCTAAATTCACCTCAAACATTAGTCTGGTCCCCAGGGTTCATGAGATCTTGTGGCACGTCCGAATGAACATGGAAATTCTGTTAAGATAAACCTTAAAAATAACCATTCAAGAAACTCTTGAGGGTTCACAAGATACCGTGCGACCGTGCAATAAAGAAGAATTAGCAAACCAAGTTACATAGCAGTAGATAACGGCATGAAATGGCGCGGGCATTGTACAGCAAGTAAGCGAAGTAAAACATCAGGCACGTGCGTGCACGTAAGTGGGAAGAAACAAGTTTACAAGCCGGGCAGATGACAGATGACAGGTGCGGTGATCCTGAGTTGAAGTCTGGTGCTCATAAAATTGTCTGGCAAGTTTGTCTTTCACAAGAAACAGTAAGCCAGCTTATTCTTTAGTGCTCTACGAAATGGACCTTGAGGTAGCCAAGTGGGCAGCGCGAGTTCTAAGTGGTCAAAATGGTGGCTGCACAGCGCAGTCACCTTAAGCTTTTGGTGGTAGCAGTTGAAAGGGAGGGAGAAGTGGATGGAAAACATGTACTGCAAATAAGCAACAACTTTAGAACGTCCGTCTAACGAGAAAAAATAAAAGTAGTTAGATTATTGGCGGTATTGTGAGTAGTGTAAATTTTGCAAAAGGTGGAAGCCACGATAAAACGCACAATAATCTGCCTCGACGGGGACTCGAACATCGGACGTACTGATTGCCGGTCCGCTGCTCTACCAACTGAGCTCCCGAGGGAAGGCGATTAGGTGCGCAATTTTAATACAGGACGTTGCTTGGTTCGCGACATATTGCCATTAAGCTCCCAGTACCTGTCCTGATCTTGCAGATTCTCTCACTCGCAGCACATCACAATGAACCGAATAACCGGTCCTCCAAATGTTCAGAGGGCGATGTTAAATTTAGATTATTAGTATTTTGTGAGTAGTGTAGAAAGTAAATTACACTACTCACCAAACCACCAATAATCTAAATTTCCTATCGCCCTTTGAACATTTGGAGGACAGGTACTTCGGTTCATTGGGAAGTGTCGCGTGAGTGAGCCAACCTGCAACACCAGGACAGGTACTGGGAGCTTAATGGTAATACGTCGCGAACCAACCAGAAGTCCTGTATTAAAATTGCGCACCTGATCGTCAGTTCTCGGCAGCTCAGTTGGTAGAGCAGCAGACCGGTAGTCCGTACGTCCGGGGTTCGGGTACCAGTCTAGGCAGATTATTGTGCAAAGTTTAATCGTGGCTTCTACTTTCTACAAAAAGTAGTTAGGTTTTAGAAGTGCTGTTGAAAATGACTCATGATAGGTATTTCCGCATCCTTCTGATTGAGGTTAAATAAATGGACTACAACCTTGAAATCCTCTGAAAGGTTCAGGTGAGAAACCATATGGAAAGCCAGTAATTATGCCACAGGTATATTTTACCCGCTAAGCAACGACCTCTTAGATGTGAATGCAACACACGAAAAAGGAAGATACTACCGAAATCAGGCTCCGAATGATGTAACATGACGTATAAACCTGTCGATGTGACCGAAGCTACCTGGCCTTTGCACAGCAATGAATTATAATTTGGGGACAATTTGAGATACATATAGCTGATCACAAATACGATGGAAACGCCTGTCTGCATATAGGCAAGCTCGTATCTATGGTATATAACAGGTCGGAAATATTTCTCATGAGGGAATACGGTTAGGTCAAGCCCATATAGCAAGAGTAAAGTTTCGAAAATTCAAAAATATGTATCTATTCAGATTTGATCGCAGCCGCGGAAAATATTCCGTAAAAATGAAGAAAGTAAGAACAACATTAGTAGTACGCCGGTACCCTGTACCGACGCTTAGCTGTCACGCAACAACCATTGGTCGAACGTGGTCCTTTTATACTGAGAGGTTGGTCCTGCCGCTACACAGGCCCGAATCCGCGTAGGCAAAGTAAAGACAGCCTAGTTACATCTAGGCTGCGCGCCAAAAAAGGAAGACCAACCTGGAAATTTGCCGACAGATATTAAACTTGATGTTTCCTCCCCGTCTTCGCTGTTTTCAACCTCCATATAATGAAAACATCCACATATTTTCAATTCCCCCGTAAGTCTGTGAGTAAAATTTGCACCTAACTACACACATTATCGGCATCTACAGCATCCGCTGCGTACTTTGTGTTGGCATGCAGTCAACGTTATGCATATTTCACCCTATAGATATACATTTCACTGCTATTACTTAGTTATCTAATCCATGGTTATAGTTAGACACCGCAATGCCTTGTTACAAAGTGGGGTAAGCAAAGGTCCTGCTTGTAGACACTTGGATTTGCATATCATAACCATGTTTATTGTTGCCCAAGTGACTTTCTTGACACACGGCTTCCTTTGTTAATGGTTATTACGAAATTTCCTCGAATATACAGAACAGCAAAGTTACCACCTACACAGTAGATCGGATGGACAAACGTTCGCGCCGTGTGTCTGATGTACCGTTAACTGCTAACGAATACAACGAAGAAGCGGCCGTTGACCATGATGTATAACAAGCAAATACTTCGCTGTTGCACTTCTAACCCCTTGCGTATAAGGCAGTTCCCTCAAACGTGCGACAGCCTTGGGTTTCATTGATGGATAACAAGCGAATACTTGTGCAGCTTCGTGCCCTGATGTCGAGATAATGTGTGGCATGTTCTTTCATCAGTGATCTTTGTCAGTTACTTCATCCGCATCTATCATTGCTGCCGACCGACTAACGATTGGTACCGCACAATCCATATATCGATAGCAAGCCATTTAAATCCATCATCTCGTTTTCAATGGGAGAGCTTTTTACCTTATCTACTGCGGATTCAACAGTTTCACGAAATATCATACATAAATAAATTAAGGGTACGTTCCTCGATGGTGCGAGGCACAGTCCAACTGATTTATCTGGTCATTGTGTACAACGGGATTGCGTGTGACGGACAATATTTCTTCGAGTTTTTCAGAGCAGTTACCGAACTAGTTTGTGGGGGTCATTGTTTGGTTGCATCTTTCAAATTGTTGGATTGGTTGACGACAATAATAAATGCAAATAAATCGAAATGTTCTAGTGAAGTAATACGCCAACCTTAGATTCGTCTCAAATGAACCTGCTTCCGTGCAGACTAGTCCCTCGAAAGGTTTCACCAGCACTTCCATATCTGTTCTGACTGTGTGGTGGTGTGGCTTTAAAGCAGGTTTGCTATCACCAAATGTACTCTTGTTTAGAGCTCTTTTTAAGTGTATGTATGAGAACATTTAGACCATATAGCCCATTACCTGTTAGTTTTAGTCAAGGACTGTTATTACTCGTTGCAGAGGCTATGGTGTCTTGCCTCAGATGGGTTTATATATTAGTTTGGATGCTAAAATCAGATTTTGCAAAATAAACTGCGATGTAAACAGCTGTGTCATGTGCGTTCCGATTATCCGAACTGAAGCAACTGTGTGCACTTCACCAACCAGATATCGATGAGCTTTGAATCACCCAACGTGAATCTTTAATGCAGTACACACAGGACGTGTACGCAAGAGTTGAAGAAAATAATGTAAGGAGTTCCTTAAATGCTTTCATCTATTTCAACCAAACCATAAAGGTCCACCCATTCAGGAAGATATGTCTACAACATATCTAGCAAAATTTGATTCAAATGTAGCTTGAGGCGATATCTTTAGGACAGAAATACTGCCAAACGCAGACGCTTTGGGGGCAAGTTTTCCTTGTGACAGTTCGAAAACTTAATGCAACTACTTGATGATTTGATGCAATCTCTTTTCTCGCCAGATTCTTTTAAGACCCCTTTGGTGCACCTATCGCAACAATATCCGAGCAGCGAGAAAAGGTCATCAATTTTCTTCTCGGTAACATTAAGAGACGATCAAGGAATTAAGATCGAATCCTAGCCTTCTTCTCTCTAGAGCGGACAAATTATCGTGTTGTATACTTAATGGACAAATGCGAAAAGGTAAATCAACTGAACGGTATTTTGCAACAGTCGAGTAAATTTTTGCGTAAGACTATGCAAAAAACAAAAACGCAAAATATGAAAAGAACATTTCGACCATCTCGAAAAAATTAAAGCGGATGAATGTGATAAGCGACTCGTTACATATATATATATATATATATATATATATATATATATATAACTCTTTTGGCTCTCATCCACCGGAGCATTATGAGCTACATATATACACAAGACGAAGATCACTGAAGGTCCAATAATTGGTGTGTCGAGTTCTGCTTTCCACGCAGTTGCCATTTGGGTCGTCAAAATAGTAAAGAAACGGCACGCAAAGAACTGTGGACTTACTCGCTGAAGGATTCAACTGCGTTTGTTTCCAGAGTTAAAGACCTCTGAGTAGACAGAAATCTGATGCTCTCCTTTGATTTGGAATCACTTTTACTAATACCCCGTTACTAAAAACTGCTAACTTTCTATGTGAATACCTAACAGAAAAGGGAATAAATATCAGCATCTTCAGTGCAATACTAAAGAAACTGGTTTTGCGGTGTACATATAACAGGCAGTTTCGTTTGATAGGTTGTTTTATAGACAAGTTGAATGAGTTGTTATGGGGTCGCTTCTAGGGCCTGTTCTCGCTGAGCATAGATGAGATTTACTTAGATGCTTCTAAACATTCCACAGCAACAATCACCTCCTCCTTCATAAGCTTACTGCATACGGTATCAGCGGTACATTGATTCCCTTGCTTACCTTGTTCGCGACAGAACAATCGGGTAAGAGTAACCGACACTCACTCCGGAAGCCTGTGCCTCTCCAGGGATGTACCGCCTGCTACTGTTTTTAGTGTACTTCAATGAGCTTCCAGCAAAAATTCTATCCCTGATGAAATTATTTGCAGACAACGCGAAAATATGGAGAATAATGAGCTCAGCATCCGACCATGTCTGCCTCCAGGAAGATCTGACTCGGATTAACGAATGGGCAGAAAAGAACCAACTCCCACTGAACTCTGCAAAGTGCCACCGGCTGACGATGCGCAACAGCTTCGTTAACAATTCTTTGGAGGCGGCACATACTAGTAAAATCGTCTTAGGTATAATCAAGCAAGTATGCCTTGGTGATTCGCTCCAATATTTTGAAGCCTCGATCTTGGCGAACTTGATTTCGAGGTTTCTAAGGCTAGCTCTCGGCAACTTTGAGCGACGGCTAATATAATTGCTGATTAACTCGTATATACGTCCTCACGTCGAATATGCATTTCCGTTCCAGTGTCCATGGTTCAAACGAGACATTCGAATTTGGAGGAATCCCAGAGAAGAGCCACCAAAACCACGAGTGGACTATTCGGTCTCAGTTGCGAACTGCGCCTTCGTTTACCCGGTGTATTCTCTTCGGAATACCGGCGGCTTCGGGGATCTGATTCTAAAATACCGGCTACTAACAGCGCGAGCACCCAGGTACATCACTGCTGACCCTAGTCTCTAACAAACAAAGCCGGTGCAAATACCTGAAACTAATGAAGTAACACACTCGTTTAAAACGTAGCAAGTCTTTTTACTCACTTGGAATGTGCTCCCACTGGAATGCGCTACAAGGGCATATGGTAAACGCAACAGACATTGCGCATACGAAATACGAATAGAAATTCAACTTAGTTATTAATGCTACACAACAGTTTGATAACGTACAACGGCCTAATTACTGATAATTCACTATCCGTCATGGAACAATTTGCTTTTAATGTTCTCCTGCATAGCCATCCGGTGCGCCTTCTAAAGGTATACTTCCTAAGATTGAACGCGGTTTTATCCCAAGTGTTATTGCCTCTCTCGATTTCTGTTGCAGATATGTAGAAAAGACGTTTATTGTTTGCAATACATGCGTCAATGTCTTCCATCTGCTCGACAGATTCAACACTGCACATCCAGCTCTAATGTTGGCCAACATGATCGAAAAGGAAGGAACGTTGGCTATCCTAGACGTACTACTGAGGAGGCAGGAAGATGCTTTCCTTGCGATGATTCATTCAGAAAGCGACGTGAACCGGTACTAACGGAACATAGTGCGCTGCAAGTATTACCGTGTCAACAATATTTGCAGCCAGTAGACCCTTGAAACCAGAAAGATCGGATTAGCAAAACGCTGCTTTCAAACGGGTATCCTGCTTTTTTATAAACTGAACTCCGCTGTCCGTCAACATCATAAACCTGGTTCCACTGTTCCAAAGTAGAAAGTGTTTCTGCCTGCTCCCCTTAAGGGTGACATCGCTTTTGGCTTACTGAGTAAGAAACTTTGTGTCGCAGCATCTAAAATCTTACCAGCATCCCACTCACGCTTTCTAGCGGAGGGCGGACAGTTTATTGCTCAACACTTCAAAGACAGACTACAGGTCAACTCAGGTGTATCAGTTTACCTGCACCTATGATGCTAAGCATCACGGACATCAGACTTCTGTTGACGAAGATAGCTGAGTACTGTCCAGGGTCATTGCGGCCAGGCATCGTCAAAAAGTCATCAGTTCCATTCTGGTACATCTTAATCTGAAGTGGACATGAAATGTCAAACAATGATCACTCCAATGTCTTTTACAGCGTGCTAGATCGACACTTAATGTTGCTTAGAAAAGGACTCCCAAGGAGAGCTATAGCCATTGCGATCAGACTACTGCAACCAGAGGTTTGCAATCTTAGGCTACTAGTGAAATCAAATTCTACAGTGGACCTAACAAAAACTTATTCAGATGGAACACTGGCGACGACCGGATGTGGTACACTTCTCCATATCATCACCATTGTTCTATACGGAAACAAATAATAATATATACTAATAATAATAATAATAATAATGGGTATATTTCTCTTTGAGCAAGAAGCTGCGTCCATATTTGGCGCAGATCAAATATGTAGACGTAGTAACATGCTCTTGCACGGGCACGGTGAATATACGGTGAATAAAAGTAAAGGGATAGCTCTCATCAGTGCGAGGTACAATTTAACTACATGTTACTATTCTTGGTGTAAAACAAAATCGCAAAGTGTAGATGTGAGGTCTTTTAAATTTATCAAAGAATGCCTCAACGTTTGGAGCAGAAGGCTAACTGCTTAGTTAAATATTTCAGCCGATTTGTGAGGTATTAAAAGATTAAGTGTGGATAAATAAAACGCCTATTAAGTAATACGCCCATTTATGACCGGCAGGTCAGAACAGTGTCCAACAAAGCTACCATCGCCTGCTTCCAGAATCGGTGAATTTAAAGGTCGAGCAAACCTACTGTGTCATTTCCATCCGTTTTATCTACTTCCATGCTGACTCAACAAGGTATCCCTATTTGTATCTACCTTGTAAATGCAATTGCTTGATATGATTTACAGAAGAGTCCTCTTCGCAACAGTGTCTTCTGTACGTTATTGTACAGGTTTCACTTATATGAAATTATTCGCAATAAAACCAAGAAAGCTATTTGAAAATTATATACATCCATGCTGTTGGCTATAATGTCATTCGTTTGTCTGCACTAAATCCGCCATTTTGAACCTTGGCGATTAAGGAATTTGGCACACAAGCTATTCTCCAGCCGACTATTTCACAATTTTCCCGTTGGTACTTTTCATAGTTTGGCCACATAAGTAGGTAAGGTTGTATGGCTTTTACTGTGAGCAAACATATTTATTTAAGATCTTTATGATAATGAGGGGTAGACAAACTTATCGCAGTTACCCGTATATTTGGCCGGGCAAGCAAACATTCAAAAGCCGTTTGGGGAGACGTGTGTTTTATGGAGGTTATTTAAATGCGCAAAGGAACGTTTTACTTGCAGCCTACACTAGCACTCCTCCACAGTCGAACTGGAAAGTGTGTTGCCTTGTTCATGTGGCTTGACTTCTCCGTACAGTGGCTGTTGCTTTGGACCATGGGACAACAACATACTGTAGCATCCGATGAAGAAATGTATACGCTTTCAACAACTGAGGTATGGTGATGTACTAATATTTGTGTCTAGGCATTTCGGACACTTTGGAAGGCGAAAATGTTTTGTTGATTGATCACTTATCCGCACCGAAGTGTCCTGAAGGAGGGATTCGTTGTGCATCGCGTGGATGGGTACGGAGTTGCCAAATATCTACATCAAGCGTGAATCAGTTGCTTCGTCCCTTAAGGCACTTCGTAATTGGATTGCCTCTGGATTATCGAACCCTAATGCGCATGCCGCGAGAAATGGACACAGTTGCTACGTACCTGGGTCATGTTGGGTTGAGATGAGGTTTATCCATTGAGCTGGATGGCGACTACATGCAGACAACATATATCGTTAAGCCGCAGATGCACAACGATGGTTTTACGCCTTTCAAGTCATTGCAGGTGCAAGTTTGGCTAATGTTGTGCCGTGCACGTGACCCGTTCTTGTCTGAGCAACTCATCGTTGGATTTTACAATGACACACAGAAGCCGTCCAGGGTTCATGATTTGATATCCCCTGTTCTAATCGAAATGTCCCAACTACGTACGCGATGCGTCACCCTGGAAGAGGAGAGCTTGGTAACAAAGTGGAGCTGGAAGCTGTGGTTTGCGACGCACCCCCTCGTTCCTTCGTGAAGGGAACTAAGTCCCACTCAGGAAATGTTAGCTGCAGCAAGTGTGTACAGCACGGGTTTTACTTGCATTTTAAAGTTACTCTCACAGCCACTGTGAACGAATGCGCCTTTCAGGTCATCGTGCGCTCCAGAGAAGTCCCATTTGAGTTACTTCCAATTGATATGATAACCGCGTTTCCTATAGATTACGTGCATGCGGTATGCCTCGGAGTAACGCGTAGGTTACTACGGTTATGGAAATCAGCTCCATCGGAGAAACCGTCCCATCTGATGAAGGAAAAAGTGAATGAATTGCAAAACTTATTGATGCGAATTATGGTCAGTAGCCCATGGACGTGCGCAGATGCTGTCACAGTTTGGAACATATGGGGAACTGAAAAGCCCGCGCAGTTTAGACAGTTTATTTTGAACCCGGGTCCCGCGTTATTAAGACCCATTTTGAAGCGTAAAATCTACATCTTTTTTCGGGATTTACATTAGGTTTGCGTGTGCTGAACCACGGAATATTCGACGAGGAATATTCGACCCATCTATCTTCGCTTTTACGCACAAATCTTACCTGCTCTCTCAGGTTAAATACGCCATCCAAACTTAGAAACCTTGGTGGTAACGCGACTTAGAAATGATGGAGAGACCACGACGCAGGACCACAGTTAACGCCAAGGGCCTACGAAATCTGTTCTAGCATCAAAGACTGAAGTCACTGACAGTTTTCAGTGTCCGCTATAGAAGGCTGTGCGGCCAGCACATATTAGTTTACCAATTATTGTGTGAAGCAAATCACGTATGCTTTCACTTGCTGAAACAGTTAGACAATAATCTCAGAGATAATCCTCTGAAATTGTGTGCACATTGTAGCCGCCTGGAATGCCGGGGGCCTTTTTCTATATTTTGGTTTGCTAACCCTGGAACTGTTTTCAAACTCAGTTGTTTCCTCCTCCATATTGGATATTTGCAAAAAACGATTGGACTTTACCCTTGGCCCCCAACACATTGTTGCCTGAACTTTGCTACTTTGGACTATATTAATTATCCCCTCAATCCGGATTAACAAGTCACCTGAACCAGAGGAGACGGTACAGAATTGAGTATTCTTGTTGCTACATTCCTCTGTGAGCACAACAAATATATGTGTCCTCATGTTGCCTCGTCTTTTGCATTCGATTCCCACTTGCCCTACTATCATTCGGCAGCGTATCTGTTAGTTAAACGCATAAACAGATAACTGTCATCTTTCGTTTTTATAATTTTACCTCGACCATCCTACGGCACTTGTCATGCGGCTGCTTTTTTACCCGGTATAAGTTATTTTTCGTTGTTCCTTGTTCCATTTACACTGACCATAGATTATGCAGTCAGTTTTTCACACAGCGATGCACAATCGAAGTTATAATGTTGCTCAGCGGCCGCTCATAAACATCAAATGAATTCACTACCACACTTATTGCAGCTTGTGGTGAGTGTCGTCAGTGGACGGCAACATGATATCAAATGCTTCAGTCTCCACTGTTATTCCCTTACGTGCTTCTACGCGGAAGGTACTCCGTATTTCCTAAAAATGGATTCGTAACCCCATACCCTAAAACGTCGCTGCGCGTAATGCCTCTGGATAAATCAGGGGAATTTAGCAACAACTGTGCATATTTCCATGATATATGGAAGCTCCGCCTCCTTTTTTATTCGTTCCAATGTGTACTGATTCCTTTCAGCTTCAATAAACATCGAAGAGTGTCTAATGCTGGGCAATATTACAGTCGCATGACAAGTCCCGCAGGACTGTCGCGGTAAGTCTATAAATCAAAGATTTGAGTTCTTCTTTGGTGAGCACAAACCCACTATCGACGGCTTGTTAGCAGATCGAAATCTGGTGGGAGAGGTAACGTGCGTATACAGAGAGTATTTGCAAATTACCTCTTGTAAGCAAGCATTGAACTGCATGCTGTCAATCGCTGCTATTTCCAGATCGTACACATTAAACTCGCGTGCGATGAGAATGTGACCTTTTGTTTTTCTCAAAACCCCCTGAAGAATGTGGTTCAGTTTGGAGCCCATTTCACACTTAGAGTTTGGTGGACGCTAAATCACGGCTATAAGACTTTTGTCTTTGTTCCTCAACCATAGTCGGCTCCAAAGCGAGTCAGGTGCACAGATCTATGGGTGGTAATAAGTTTACCTCGGAGGTTAGCCTTGTAACACAGAATTACTCCAGCACCACTTCCAACTCCATCATTTCGAAGCAGCGACGTACCAGATCAATTGTCCTAAGAAACAGAAATCCCACGAGTTTACCAGATCTCTGTAATCATAATGTGATCTCGCGGTTGTGACGCCTGGCGTTCTCTAAATTCGGCAAACTTACTAAGAAGACCTTGAGCGTTAGTGTAAAACACGACAGTGTTTTGGTGTTAGAAGTGTGTACGTGGACAAAAATTCCTTCAGCTAGTACGGACTTCAGATACAGATGAGCCAGCCTCAGCTGAACCTATCTCAGATCAACCAACCGTGAAACACCGTTTCCAAAATCTTCATTAGACCGGCACTACCAAGCTCCTAATGTGTCAACAAATGCAGTGCTGCTACACAAACACTCAAGGGTTGTATTCTAAGCTCTCGGAACTGCGCCATCGACATGAAACAACAACTTGGGACCTCATAGCAGTTATTGAAACTTAGCTTTCAACGACATACTTGATCCAGAGATTTAACTCAATGAGATATCGGTCATTCGAAATGATCACCCATCTTACCGTGGCCGTGTTGCTCTCTACTATCGAGATTATTTGAAATATGAGGCCATTAGCGAAAATTCCCTTGTTATTCCCGATGCACTATTTTGCCGACTGCACCTAGCAGGTCGAGATGTTGGTTAACAGAAGACGAGGGTGCTTGCATCTTAACATTAACTATAGGCCTCCGAACACGTCAGCATACAACGATAACATCTGGTTAAACGCCCTCTGATATGCTGTTTTACAAAAGTACGCTCACTATCTTTCAATGGGCGACTTTAATGTTCCTTCAATAGCATCAATGACCCCAAATGAGCCATTGTCCAAATAGAAGCACCTTGAATTCATGAATATGACAGTCTTGTATAACCATGTACATCGACCAATCAGACACCGCGGTTCAAGCAAGCCATCACCCCTGGACTTAATCCTGACTAATGAAGAGTTGATAGTTGAGTTAGCAGCATACAAACCTTCACTGGACCGTAGCGACCATTCAGTCCTAACGTTTAGTTATGTGTGTTATTCCAGTATTGTTGATAAAGAAAGGGCGAGTCAACGAACTATTAGGGACTATTTTAAGCTGCACAACTTAGCAGCAGCCGTTGGCTGGGACCTAAAGACGAACAGTTTAGCAAATGACGCGTGTAATGAACTGAAGGACAAAATTAATTGGGTCATATCATCAGCATCAATGGTTGTACCATTACGAGCATCGCGCCGGACGCTTACGTGGATCCGAAGCAGAACACGTAAATGGATCAACAAAAGAGATGAAATGTGCAGGCAACATTCGCTAAGTCCATGTGATATAACATGGCAGCATTACAAATCAATCAGAAACTACTGCACGTCACTCGTTAGAGTCGATAAATACGAACGGCAGGAGAACAAAGTGCCGAAATTTGTGAGTACCACCAAACTACTATGCAGATTTGTAAATGGCGATGAAAAGATTAAGTCCGGAATAGCGTCACTCATAATGGCCAGTGACCTACGAACTACTGCTGTGGATGTCGCGAATGCTGTACTCCTGCAGTTTGACTCGGTAGCTACAAATACCATGGAACCTTTGACCTATCAACTCTCAACCAATGGTGTTGGCTTATCAAGCGTCATCTTTACTCCAGCAGCTGTTGCAAGCAAATTACGGTTTTTACGGGAGTACAGTGCCCCTGGAATCGACATGATCTGCCCAAAAGTACTGAAAACCCTTTCTACCATCATAGTGGCACAACTTGCAACCTGCGTTCATTCACCGTTGTGACAAAAAGCGTTGCCCATCGTGACCCGGTAGCCGAAGGGGTAGTAGTGTGGGCTACTATTCCAATGGTCGTGGGTTCAAATCCTGCTGTCCCCACCTGATGAGATGAAATTACATCGAAACGCGTCGTGGCTGTGCAGTGTTTTCGAGTGGGCAATACCCAATTTCCATCTACCGACCTATTGCTCTCTTTCCTGTTTTTCAACAGTGATGGAATCGGTAATCACAGATGAACTGACGCGATATTTTGAAAGTCAACAGATAATGTCTAATTCCCAACATGGATTCTGACGCAGACGATCTTGTCTCACCAATTTGCTGTTTACTCGGGACATATGGACCAGAGTGGCTGATGAAGGAGTGCCCAAAGAGGTGACTTACTTGGTTTTTCTGAAGCATTCGGCAGGATCGATCACTTCTTTCTCCTCCAGAAGCATGCTGCTTACGGTATCAACGGTTCCCTGCTCATCTGGTTAGAAAACTTCATACACGACAAAGCAATTTGGGTTAGAGTAGCGGGCGCTCAATCTGCAAGCCTGTGCGTCTTCAGAGGTGTAGCACAAGGATCCGTCTGTTTTCAATTTACATCAATGACCTTCCAGCAGACATCCTATCTCATATGCAAATATTGGCAGACGATGTTAAAATATGGAGAGCAATTTGTTCAGCATCCGACCGTGTCTACCTCCAGGAAGATCTGACGAGGATTAACAAATGGGCAGAAAAGAACCAAATCCGACTGATCCCTGCAAAATGCCACTTGCTGACGGTGCGCAGCGGCTACGTCAACCCACCTTTTGGGGCAGCAAGTCCTGCAACAAGTGAATAGTGGACGCCACTTAGGTATAGTAATGCAAGAGAGTCTTGGCAATTCGCTCCAATGTTCGAAAGCAGTAAGTGTAACGAACTTGTAGTTGAGACATTTGAGGCGTGCTCTAGGCACCATTGAGCGACGGCCAGTACCAATTTTGATTAACTCTTATATTTGCCCTCACGTGGAAAATGCAATTCAGGCTTGGTGTCCATGGTTAAAACGAGACATTCGTCTATTGGAACAAACCCAAATGAAGAGCCACCAATGTAACGCGCTGACTATCCGGTCTAAGTTACGAACTGCTTCTTCTTCTTGTACTGGGTATATTCTCATCAGAAAACCGACGGCTTCGCAGAGATCTTACTCTCACAAACCGGATACTAACTGAAAGCTAGCATCCATGAACATCACTGTTTAATCTGGCGCCTTAAAAACAAAGCCGAGGCAACCGCCTGAAACTTATGATGTAACACCACATCTGAATTGTTGAAAGCATTTGTGATCACATAAAAATTGTTCCCACTGGAATACATTACCACGATACGCGGTGAACGCACATGACCGCATTCGAAAGACTCAGACTTTCATCATAAATAAATAAGTAAAAGTTTTGTTCCTCAGCAGTGCGAGGCACAGACCAATTGGGTGGTCTTATCAACATGTAAAACGTGATCGCATAATATACTTAATTATCCGTATTTTGATCAATGGTTCCCGTATGGGTTTTTGGATTGATTAGCAGTTTGGAAAAAGTTGAGAGATAAAGAATCTGGGAAAAATAATGTATGTAGATTTCACGGAAAGTTCAAGTAAAGTAATACTTTCATCCATGGAACTGTCCCCAGGAGACTTGCTTCCATGCAGGGTATTTCCACGATGGGTTTCACCCCAACTTCCATGCTCCAATTGGCTCTGTGCCTGTGTGGCAAGATAGTAAATAGGCCATCAGAAC
This sequence comes from Dicrocoelium dendriticum, assembly GCA_944474145.2. NCBI lineage: Eukaryota > Metazoa > Platyhelminthes > Trematoda > Plagiorchiida > Dicrocoeliidae > Dicrocoelium > Dicrocoelium dendriticum. The sequence goes on along the minus strand of CALYDF020002347.1, from coordinate 9,090 downwards.
TAGGTATCAAATGTCTATTTTATGGCTGTTTTATGCAGACATTATAGGCGATGAAACATCAGCCCGTTCTGTCATGCGGATCAATCATGTATGGCATTTTTGTTTTAAGCAAGCTAGTCAGTAGTAATATGATTTGCATGGGTAAACTTTTTTTAGAAGCTGTAATCCGTCACCACAAGAGATCAGCCCAGTTATGACAAACGGTGAAACAAAGAAGAAGATACAGTATGAGGAAGTATAATACATAATGATGAGTACAAACGCTTGCCGATAGGCCAGTCACAATTTGATGGAAAATCTTGGCGAGTGACGAAGATGGTACAGATAAAACAACTTCAAAAGCGTAGTGCACCTACGAGCCAGTGCGTCAAAGGAGAAAACAGAATTAGTTAGACGGATTGATAGGTCGTTCTCAAATATATACTCAAGAATGCAACTATATGCAGGTAAACTTATACTATTGAAACGAATAGGGAATATAGTGACTTTCATATGTATCGAGGACCTTTCTCATACAAATCATCTAGAGTCACCGTTTGGCTTATTGTTGACCAGATATTTGCAACAGCCAGGTGAATATTAATCATGCCTCTGAATTGTGGATATGTAGTGCAGTTTCTAACACTCGATGGAAGTTTGTTCCATAATAACGCATATTTTACGGAGAAAAATTTGAGCGGAGCTTTGTGCGAGACCTTTGTATTTCCAATGTGCGCTCGCTGTTTCTTAGTTCATAGCGCATACGAGTCTGAAACTCGAGTTGTGGCTGAGCAGTGAAGCTTAACCCGAATGGTAAGCGGTATAGAAGGCATAGATTAAGTTTGAGTCTGCGTTGCCATAGCGGCTCCAGATTTAGCGCCTCGCAACGCTCACGGTATGTCATAGTATTAGGCATGTTCAAAAACCTTTTTGTGAATGATCATTGAATGTTTACTAGTGCTATAATATCCACTTTTCTCACATTACTATGCACTATCGTACAGTACTCAAGCTTCGGCCTAACACATAATTTAAAGACTTGAAATCGGGACTCACTCAGAATAAATATTCGACTTATGTAAGCGATCAACTTTCTGGCAGAGACCTGCAAGAATACAACATGCTCTAAAAAATTAAACGAGGCAGAATATCTTAGACCTAGGTCTCGGACTGCGCCCCACACAGGAATAGGGGTATCGTTTAATGGAAGGATGTTCAGAGAAGGGCCACAGCCGTGGTATACTAGATTACTCTTGTCAGTGGCAAAGTGCAACTTCCAGGAGTTACTCCAGAGCTCCAATGCGGACAGGTCCGACTGAATATAGGCTAAGTTAAGACTACATTGCCCAGGGGCGGAACAATAGACAATTTTTACATCATCAGCGAAAAGAAATGGCTTCCCATACGAGATTTTATCAAGGAGATCGTTGAAATAATTTAAGAATAATAGCGGGCCTAGCACACTACCTTGAATCACTCCACTAGATTTTAGTGGCTTCAGATGTACTGTTACCGATTTTGACTACTTGGTTTCTACCCTCGAGATAGGAAGATAAACAATCTAGAAGCGAATTTGTGATACCATACAGCATAAGCTTCTGCAACAATAAATTGTGTGGGACACAGTCAAAAGCCTTCTGGATGTCAAGAAATATTACGATGATGGCACTTCCGGCGTCTCTTGCTCTAGTCACATAATCAAGGCAATCTAAGTGACAGGTGATGCACGAATTACCTTACAAAAATCCATGCAGATGTTTATTGAGAAGGTTCATAGAACTCAAATATTCTATCATGCGTTCTTTAACTATCATCTCCATGATTATGGAGATAATAGACGTGTGGTGGTATGGGCGGTAATTTTTTACATCTTGCATAGATCCGCTTTTGTGTCGTGGTATTATAGTTGATATTTTTCAGTGTGTAGGATACTCCCCATTGAGCATGGAAAGGGTAAATACAATAAGCAAATCAGGGGGATGTCTGGACTTCCGTGCTTTAGCATTGTTGGCGGGATGTAGTCAGCGCCTGGTGAGCATGATGGCGGACTGATCTGAGTTGGCGACATATATCACTAAGTGTAAATTCAACAATTTGGAGTATATTTCTGCCTCTGTGTATCAGCTTGAGCTGAGAAACTTCATTCGCATTAGTGTCATAAGTAGGCATAAAGTGGTCATTGTAGATCGAACATATGATTGCACAATCGGTTATGGCAGTTCCATCAGAGTTTAAAATAGAGAATATACAACTTGATTTTCTATTCTGCCAACGGTCCAATAGTTTTGAGACGGAGCCTACCAAGTTTGCATCCTTCAGTGCCATTACGTCCTCAGAGCATAGCATTTTGTGGTGGTCTTGGTATAACGCTGTAAACAATCTGGTGTGGAGCATCAGCAGAGTAATATCGTTAGTTTGCCTAACTTTTTCGTTATTTTACGAAGTTTAGTGGCTTCCCATTTTGATATGCCTGTATGTACAATAGACCTTTCAACTTCTTACTACGTTCTGGAGTCACATCTTCAAACCAAAGCTGAATGCGGTGGTAGAATTCATTACAAGCAATTTGTACATTCTGCGCCTAGAAGAATGGATTCCAATATGAAGACCTTATAGGATTCGAGAAAATTGACCAATTCACAGAAGAGAATGGGTGATATTTGATCACTGATTGGAACCGTTTGAAAAGAATTTGAAAGAACAACCAACGATGTTATGATCACTACCCGGCAACTTGTCACTGATGTAAGTGGACACATGCGAACATCCCATAGTAATTTTAGATCAATTTTGTTACCAAGCCGTGTAGGTTATGTGACGTGCTGTACCCATCCCAGTCCACCAAGAGTAGGCATAACATTATTGTGCTTTTATGGTTTATTGTTAAGAGACTATGGGATTTCGGGAATATTAAAATCCTCAGCGATTGTTTTATTAGTGTATGACAGGTCAGCAATAAAAGAAAATGTGTCCAACAAGTCATCGATCACGGTGAGTGTAGACGATGGGGGTCTGTAAATACAACCTACTAAGAGATTTGTTGGATTAATAGAAATTGTAATCCACAATGAATCAGGAATTTTCCGTAGGAGTGGTTCATTCAGAGGCAGAACCAATTATTTGTCTTTGACGTAGATTATACAGCTACGACCTCTACCATAAAGGCGGTCATTATGAAAGATGTTATAACCTAGTATCAATGAACAATGTGTCAGACATCTCTGTTGAACACCATGTTTCTGTAATAATTACTATAACAGGAGAAGAAAGGTGAAGAATATTACGCAGGAAGTGCATTTTATTTAACAGTGAATAGGAATTAATTAATAGTAAGTGCAGTGTCTTGTTATCCGTTGGGTTGTCTACAGGAATCCAGGTACAGGACCCCAACGAGGTGGTATTTGGAGAGAGTGGAGTGGGGGTGGTTGATACGGAGGACATATCATTTGCGGAATTAGTGTCATTTGGGGGTGTGGCGGGTAGAACGCCACTGGACCCCAAAAAATATGTTGGAAGGGTGAAATACTGGAAAAATGGCGACCCACTGTGAGATTACAGTTTTCTGGCTGTTGCACATAACCCACGTGCCAGTTAAGTTTAAATACATGTTGAGGTAGTTGGAGAGGATTTTGGTTGGGCTAATTTCTCTCAGCTACTTGAAGTTCTCTAGCAAGTGGCTCACAAGTTATGGAGCGCACAGTTCGCATATTCAAATGCTGCATGGTTGGAGATATGCCGATTGTCTGCTGGTTTTCATTGGTGACAGCGTTTGGTGGAACTTTCAAAATAGCTGTGTTTTTATTGTGCTTAGGAGCACCCGTGTAGATTCCACGTGAGGTTTTGCTACCAGTGTTCTTTGCAACAAGGCTGTTCCGCAGTTTTAAAGGTTCGCAGCTTTTAGGAGAGGAGGTTTTCAGTTTCGTACCAAAGCGTCTATGCACCTGGTTGGTGAACGACAAAGAGTGAGTAGAAATAGTCGTTTGCGCAATGGAACTTTCTTGTATGTTCGGGGACGAGTTGCGCGGTAATGCTGGACTAATGTGACACAGAATGGAGTCAGAAGCGATACTTTTATGACAATAAATAGAAAATTCCCATTTAGTCATCAAGAACAAGGGACCGAAGGTAAACAATTGTTTTCGATGAATTCCTCGTCAGACTTGTACAATCATATGGGTAAAGTGCAACAGAAGTAACAGTGGTTTCGATCAGTTCAAATGAAATTGGATCACGTGCCAACCCGGGGCATCGACCAGCGATAAACCTAAACGATAAGCACACACTAGGGCAAAGATGTAGTCAAATGATTCCTTCCGGCCTCCGAATCGTCCACTTTTTCTGGCCAACTTGAGAGCTTCGATCAGTTTCTTTTGTGAACACAAAAGCAGTTGATACAACCGAATACTGATCGACTCATCTGTAGCGAGGGTACAGAGGCACAAGCCTTTCGATTGGAGTGGCGAAACATTGTAGAGCATTCGAAAAGCGCGGAATGGATCGACTTCGTGCCCACTATCAACTAGATGTGCCATAATAGAGCTAGTTATAGCCCCGGTACCGCCTCGACGCAACCAGCGTGGAAGGTGCTCATTAATGCGCTTTGACAAGTGCCGAGTCGTTCGACCGATGTAAGTAGCGCCACAGGCGCACGCGAACTGATAAATGACCATAGAATCGGTCAGCATCGGCAATTTGTCTTTGTTGCAAATGCGAATGAGGGGTTCCGTTGAGATAGTACACTTGAACTTAGCAGCTGGAAAAGTTGACTTAACGGCTGCAGAAAGGCTTCTGGCTATATGTTCGGTGGCTGCGTCTCCTTTGAAAGGTAATCTTATAAATAGTTCTTTCTTCTCAGCTGTTAGAATCTGCACAGGGTCGGGTTTTTCTTGCTTGTTCTTACTAATGAATCGATCAGGATACCCATTTTCGCGCAGCACATTTTAAATGAACTCCAACTCAGTATCCAACGTGTCTTCAGAACAAATCCTGCGGGCTCTAGTGGTTAAAGTGCGAATTAGGTTTCGCTTGTATCTCAAAGGAACGAAACCATGGAAGTTCATATACTGGCCACCCCAGGTTTTCTTTTTGTAGACGTGCCGTTAGATCGAACCATCTATCCTACGAGTTAACAATACATCAAGAAACGGTAACCGGTTGTTCACTTCCTTCTCGCAGGTAAACTGCAGTGCTGCGTGGGCCTGATTAAAGCGTTCAATAACAGCGTCGATGTCAGTGGACTGATCGGCCACAACAAATATGTCAGCCATAGAGCGATGATAACAATCAAAGCTGGTGATCTGCACATGTAGTTTGGTGTTCTCTCGTTTTGCCATGAAGACATCAGCAAGCAGCGGACCTAGTGGCGATCCCATGGCTACACCATCTTTTTGACGGTAGTAGGTGCCATTGAATAGGAACTGTATGTTTCAGGTGCAAAGATAAAGAAGACTTTTCAAAGCATGCAATGGTATGCCTATCGTTGTCTGTGTTTCCTTGATGTAAATGCAAATTTAATCAATTTTCTCGACAAGTGGGACGTTGGTGAAAAGCGAGACAACATCCAAGGAAAACATTATTTTCTTACTGATGTTGCGGTCTCTGACACATTCGATGAGATGAAATGTGTCAGTAAGTCTGTAATTTGTAAGTTGCTGTCTTATCGGCTCAAGAGGAATTCATCGAAAACAATTGTTTACCTTCGGTCCCTTGTTCTTAATTTTTTGACATTTGCTATTTGTTTTCTACCTTAGAGCTGATTTGTTTATGGTCTGAGTGTCATGTAGGTCAACCAGATGGGGAAATTCCTGAGTTTTCGTGGGTAGCGGAACATATTGGTCACGGACTGTTTGTCGGAAATGGGCTATTTTGCACTCCGTTTGTAATACTGTTAAATCTGGTTTCAGGTCGATGGATACGCAGTCTTTCCTCCGCTCCTACTACAAATGAATTTTTCAGCAATTATGCCGTTTGTGATGTTAAGAAGTACTGGACAGACCTGCTTCGGAGATTTCTTTCGAAGCCTCACGCAAGAAAACTGCAGTCTTTCAATATGACAGTCGTTTGCCATTGCAGAGGAAATGTCCTCAAGAAATCACCTTTCTGGCAAATTAAATGCTATAACATTTTTGGAGCGTTTAATGCGCTCATGCACCTCAAATGCAACATGTTGTATAAGATACCCAACAGATCGAAGTTGTTCCATTTTGTGTATCTGGAGTATTAAAAATACACTTAAGGGAGTTAAATTGCTCTAGCATTTTGTACAGAGATTCAAACGTTTCCTTCAAATCCTTCAGCTGCAGTTCAAGCGCAGCAATCGTTTCAATCGCTTTAGTGGGCGATTCTGCGTTAACTGCGCTGTGCTCCATCAGAGAAACCTTATGAGTACTATCATTTGATTGCTTTTTTATTTTTACGCGCGATATCGGCTTCATGTTCATCTTAGATGATGAGCTTTAATTTTTACGTGCTGACGGACTGGTTAGAAGCAGGATGTTTCGCCAGCGTTTCACTGGATTCCTGTCTCCTCTTTGACTTTCCTGTTTTAACTGAGGTAACGAGCATTTTTTACTGATTGGTCACTCGGTTTTAGGGCTTGTAAAATCCGTTTTATGTTGACAAGGATAAGAAAATAGGGGACAAATTTCACCGTTTTTGTTTCAGTGATCAAGAGGAATTAAACAGTTATCGACAAACCGCCGAGGAAACATACTGGGATTTCAGGGCTTATACGACCAATCAAAAGTGAAGAAGAATCACACGGGTACAAACAGGCCACGGTTTCAGTTGCAACGATCGATACAAAGCAACCGGTTTTGAGAGCGCTCAGTTGTCCAAATTCCGCCAATGGTCGAGTGTCCTTCAGTAATCGACCGCTCCGTGCACATGTAGCCCTGAGGTCAATTCCGTGGCGTGCCGCGTCAGGTTATGTCGCAGGTTCCAACAGGCGCACACGCACAAATCCGGCCAGACAAAGAGATTTGCGTGCGTTCGATAGAACGCGAATCACAATGCGGCGTGTGAGCTTTGGGCCAACCAAGGCAGCTTCTAGTTGCCTTATGCAGCTACCGACATGGTTGGTTTAGTTCTCTTAAAGTAGACCTAACAATAAGCTTACCGATAACTCCAAAAACCTTGATGAAGGCAGAAAATTGGTGCACTCGTAGGCGAACGACTGTGCTGAAACAGCCAAAATTAAATATCGGCTTTTGACGTTGATCCGTTTATAGTACCCTCAAGAAGTTTGCGCAGTGGGTAGACCTGATCAACCCCGATTGAATGAGTGTACCCAGGCCGATGTGAGAAAAAATTTGAATCCGAAAACTTGAAAAGTCAGGAACAACGAAAAACTCTACACAACAGTTTGCTAATGCGCAATGGTTTAACCTCTGATACTTTATGTTCTAAGTTGGAACATTTTGATTTTAATTTTGTTTTGCATATCCATCCTATGGGTCTTGTAATGTTATGCTTGTTATTCCAGCATACACTATTGAAATATTAGCGATAACCACTTCTAGACACGGGTCGAAGTGAGAGCTAAGGTCATTGGACAAAGTGGGCTGAAGACATTGGTAGAGAAGATGACTAACTTTACAGCAACTTGTGCGTTTTCGTCTGTCAGAGAATGCGAAATGGACGGCAATTGACCGGCAGGTAACACTTGTACCACAGTCAACGCACTTGCACGTCAAATATTTTGAAGGAAACTTTGACAAAGTAAATTGTTTTGTAAAAATTAGAAGTCACGATTAAACATTGCACAATAATCTGCCTGGACGGGGAATGAAACCCCGGAGGAGTCATGTATTAACTTGCGCACCGGAGCATCAGGCCTCAGTAGCTCAGTCGGTAGAGCAGCGGACCGGTAAGCCGTATGTCCGGGGTTTCATTCCTCGTCGAGGCAGATTATTGTGCAAAATTTTCTCGTAACTTCTACTATCTACAATATTACTCCACTCACAATAAACCACCAATCATCCAAATATGTTTCATGTATTTATTCAATAACTTCACTTACGATATTTTTCCTTGAAGACTCAAATGTATAGTATACCAAAACATCGGGATACTGTAGTGCACCGGAAAACATGCTCTTTCAGTACTCTGTAACATTGGATTTTATAAATAAATAAATAAACTTTTATTCTCGACCATGCGAGACACACCTTTACAGGCATGATCATGTTTAGCTAACAGTGTGATCAATAATGTACAAAAGTACATGTTTGGCATAACAGCTTATGTAAGTGTACGAGTGTATATACGTATGTATTTCTGTATCAATGTAGCTTGTGTCTTTAAATGTGCCGCAGCATTTTTGACTGTTTGTTGTCGTCAGGAATGTGAGCATAAGCGATTTATGTCCTTGGATTGGATAGCACTTTCCGGATATCCACGGGCCAGTGACTTTATTTTGTGGCGAGTCACATCCGCCACGTCGCAGTGTTGATAAGCAGACATTTGTGGCATTTTATAGGGAGAACGCTTGCCAGGCGAAAACCCACCACGTCCTGGAACACTGCCGCCGAAATATTTGCTCTAACGGGTTAAACCCGAACCACCCAGCTGGCACCACGAGGAGGTTGTTCGGCTAGCCATTTGTTTAACTTACTGCACATCAGTTGTCACAAACCGTTTTGGTGAGTTCCTCGCTGCACGTTTCTCGCTCTCTCTGATTCGCTTCCTATTCTTGTAGCCTCACAATATACGTTGGGTTCAGTTGCCTCCGACTTCTATACTGTCGTATTTGACACGTCTTACGTGTCATTGCTTACCGACTAGTATCCCAGGCTCCGCCCAACAATTGGTGACCCCCTATCAGGAACACGCCGCCCGCCATTTTGCATTTTCATTTTGGTGAGCTCGTGCCAGTGATTTTGTGATTCATTACTTGTGAGCATATTTCAGAAGGTTTTGTATACAAATCGGTTTTGGTAGGGTTTTATTGTGGCAACGTTTCGCCCTTGACACAAGAGCTTCTTCAGGCCTGAAGAAGCTCTTGTGTCAAGGGCGAAACGTTGCCACAATAAAACCCTACCAAAACCGATTTGTATACAAAACCTTCTGAAATCATGAAATCACAGTCGGTTCCAAACATATTCCAATATA
>CALYDF020002346.1:0-66606 GCA_944474145.2 Dicrocoelium dendriticum | reverse complement strand
CTAAAACTGCCCTTAGGAACGCCGCTAAGATTAGTTTGACTAAATGAAAGACAGCGCCGCCCTGCGTACAGGTCACTGTTTAAAGGCAAAATAACGATCCAGTTGGCACCCAATTTCAAAGCTTGACACTGTTGGCAAGTTATTTTGTAAACATGAAACTGATCAAATATACTTAAAGGGAAATTCATGCAGCCGTCTTTGATCAATTAAACCAGGGCCGAAAGCTTTAAAATTATTGAACCCGGTAAACTGAGCCCGTTAGCCTGGGAATTCTCTAGAACACTTAGGAAAAGCACAACTTCTGGTAGGAATGTATTATTAGGAAACTCACTAGGATACCGTCTGATAGGTATGCAATCTTTTCAAAACGGTGTGCACACGGATCCTGTCCTCTCGAGTGAACGCTGGTATAGACCAGGTTTTGCCGCAGCGCCCCTTCACGTAAGCAAAACACTTGTTGGGATTAGTTATGGACGTGTCCAATTAACCCTGCTTGTATTAAAGATGAGAAGTCCTCAGACGTGTTCACATTCATTTAGAACCTGTTGTTATCTTTCGTAGGCGCTCATTGATGGGGGAATTCAACACGTTCGCAAGCACTAATATCGCTCCCTGAGCAAGCCTTTACTCCTAAAATCTATACTTGGAGGTTAGGTGTGACCAAAGAAAACGTCATGTTCAATGGAATAGTTACAAGCAAACCTCTAAGTCTCCATAACTGTGTGGCCAAGTTGTCTGACCATGTATGCTATGCAGAATGTCTTAATGAAGTGGACAAAAACTATATACTGTCATGTACTACAACTTGTTATCCGCGCTTATTAAGGAGTCCTTTTGAAGCTTCTTAAATAAATGCTCCCCAGAAATCGCCTGGAACATTTTCCCAAGGACATTTAACACACTGGCAGCGCACGTGTCCGAACAGTAATACTACATTCATTAAAGGATAAGAAATACGTTTCTAACTAGCAGAACACGTAACTGCATGATATTGAGGGATTTAGCATGGTGATCTTACAAGGAACATCGAATTCCAAATCCTCGGCATTATTCGTTGCTCAGCGTAAATTTTGCTTGGAATGGATCCGCGAGGACAAGTTGACGCATCAGCAGAAATTAACGAGACGATTTTGGAAGCCCCACAAATTCATGTACCGTCATGTTAATGGCCGGTGCGGAATTCCCGCACTGGTCACGAGTGACAGATGCACGCATAAAATAAAGAAAGCAGCCGATACCTTAAGGTTCCAATACTCACATACATTCCAGAGGGTAATGGCCTAATGGTTAGCCCTGTCTCTATTGGCCCACAGTCATATTTAGCAAATATCACTTTTACTGCAGAACCTGTGTTAAATAAGCTGATGTTCTGCGAACACACAGCTCTCCTGGTGCAGATAACGTTCGACCGAAGGCTCTACAGTTAGCAGCCACTGATCTAGCGGAACCACTGGGTGTTTTCTATCTAGAGGAGAGCCGGATTAAAGCAGCACCTAAGCGTGGGATCCTCCATCCTATTCGTAAGAAACGTAGGTAGCCGTACGGTCCGAATCAGTTGACTGTCCGAAAACGCTTATTTTTGTGCTCTCCAAACTCATGGAATCAAACTGGACAACGACAACATAACAACGCCGATGCAAGTTGGCTTCTGACAAAATCGCTCTCTCACTTCAAACCTGTTAATTATATGCAATAGCTGCAATGGAACAATGGTTTATTAGGGGTAAAAAATCATAGCTTAACAAGTCCCGTGGGATGGAAATTATTGCGAAAAGTGAGTTGCATGACAAAGTTAAAAACGTTGTAGTGGACTCACCATAGGCTTATGTAGCATAGCGAAGGTATTCGCGTATAAAACGTATAAATCCATCAATCCTTTGCTTGGGAGTTTGACAATACATCGTTTGATTGCGTTTTGTAGCCCCTGGCTAATAGGTCATAAAATGAAATGTAACTGAGCTAATGCATCATCAACTCGTTTTTTAAATATCGCCAGATTAGGAGCAGAGACGACAGGGTTAGGGAGCGTGTTCCAATTCTGACACACGCGGAGGGAAAAGAAATTTCTACCGTATTCTAGCCGGATATACTGTATTGTCAGTTTCAGAAAATGATCTCTTAGATTAGTGTTGCGGTTTAATTCCAACAGCAGACGGCAAATGTGGTTTGGTTCTTCAGAATTTGATAAAAATTTATGAGATCCCCCACAAAAGCCGATATTGACTGCTATATATTCTTAGAGATTCCAGTGTAAGCTGATAGGGCAGATGAAAGGGACCACTGATGTTCATAGTTGCCCTTCGTTGAGGAGTGTAGAGAGCAAACATAGCATGTTTCTGTCATGGCTGCCACGCCTGAATAGCATAATTCACGCGCGCTCGCAAGTAGGCGTTAAGCATTTCGGGAAAGATTAAGGATTCAAACCGACCGAAGGCCATCGAAGTAGGCCGAAGTGTTGATTGCCGGTTCTCGTCGTCTTCTCTGCTTATTTTGAACACACGAGATCTCCTGTACCAATACACCTAGGTCACGCTCTTGTGAGACCTTCTCCAAGGTATGGTCTCCAAGATTGTAAGCCCTCACCGGCTGCTGACGCCGATATATCACCTTGCACTTAGCTATGTTTAATTGAAGCATCTTCCTCTTTGACCATTCGTAAATGCAATCTAGGTCACGTTGGAGCAGGTCGTGATCTGGCTTGTTACTAATCGCCCACCATATCTTGATGTCATCGGCGAAAAGTAGGCAATTTGAGGAGATAACTCTTGCCAGGTCGTTGATAAGCACCTGGAACAAGCGTGGTCCAAGCACTGAGCCTTGTGGGACACCACATTCCACCTCAGTTGTGTTAAAGAGTGATCCCCTGACACGTACTCGAAGCTTACGTTGGTAAAGGAAGCTGCCAATCCAACCAAGTACAAGATCTCCAATTCTGTAGCTCTGTAGCCGTTGAAATAGGATGCGGTGATCAAGGCGGTCGAAAGCTTTGGAGAAGTGCAGAAAGATGACGTCAACTCCGACCGCCACCATCAGCCACTTCCGTCTAACTACCTCGTACAATCAGTAGGTTCGTGGTGCATAACCGGTGTTGACAGCAGCCATGCTGCTCCGGTACCAACATGTTGCATTTTCCAGGTAGCCCATTAAAGTCTCATCGACGACTGCTTCCATTAGCTTTGCGAGCACAGGGATCAGAGTCACTGAGCGATAGTTTACAGGATTTGAACGTCTACCGCCTTTAAAAATTGGGGTGATAATGCCATATTTCCACATAGTGGGGACTTGCTGTTCATCAAAGCATCTTTGGAACAATTGTGACAGTGCTTGAGCTAGCTTGTTGGCCTCAGCCTTCACAGCCTTCGGGCGGATGTTGTCTACTGCTGGAGAATTATGCTCTCACAGTGAGAGTAACGTCCTTAGCACAAGTGATGAGTTACAAATTACATGTGTAAACAGTGGAGTCGGTAATATGCATGACATTATGGGACAGGTAGAGGTTGCGAGTTGGAAAATTGGAGCGTATTGTAGCCGCACGGCATTAGCTGCTTCTTCGGCGTTTTGTACTCTACCGCCTGTCGTGAAAACTGGTGGTATTCCATGCTTCGCATTAGGAAGATTATTGACTTACCTATATAGCAGTTTGTTGTTTGCCATGAACCTTTTGGCTAGGCACTGTTGATAAGTTACTTTGTTCTCACGGACCACTGAAGTGCAATGGTTTCGATGGGTTAGGAAAATGCCCCAAATGTTTGAGTCGGGGTTATTCTTGTAGACACGCCATGTTGCATCCTTATCGCCAGGTATTTTCGAGCATTGTTCCTTAGAATTGAAGGCATTTTCAACAGGACGAAGGGGTTTGGTCTCTGTTGCTCTGTTGACGATGTCGCTGAGTCTATTAACGAACTCTATCTAAAAGCTGTCAAGGGGACTGTTGTTTGAGAATTACCAAGCAGCTGCCTCGACGAGTTCTTTCAATACGTGGTAGCATGTGATTGTATTAGTTAGTTCCGAGTGTTCAGATGGACACTGCATAACACACATAGTTGTAGGTTAATACTACATGGTCACTGAGACCTAATGGACTATCCAGCAATAACTTGTCAACCATGAGCTCTTTATTTGTGAGCATAAGGTCCAATATGGATGGTTTGTTCGCTCTCGTAACATCTAGTAGGAAAGTAGGACCCCACCTCCTCTGTTGGGGCGGTCGTTGCGGATGAGTGGCATTCCGGCTATCTTAACCTCAGCACCCGTCACCACTTGGTGTAACCAAGTTTTGGTAATAGAAAGTAGGTCCCGAGCATTCGCAAGTGACATGATCGAAGTTCGGTAAGTTTACTGAGGAGCCCTTGAGTGTTAGTGTACATACATGAAAGTTTCTCAGATTTAAGCAGTGTTTCGGAGGTTATACTACTCAGACGTGAAGTCTCGCTGACCAATGAGTGGCCGGCGACTAATCGTTTTTCGATATGTACTTGCTGAAGGGTATAACGTCTTATTCATCGTCCGTGTAGTTAGTCTAGTGTCTCATCTTCGACTTACAGTGTAAGGTATCAGGTCAATATCATCATCTACAGGTTGTATGGGCTCATTCGGCGCACTCCTGCCACATTGTTCTTCCATAGATCCCATCGCGTTTGGTTCTTTGAGTGGCATATCATCTCCAGGAGGCATAACGCTGATTGTCTTCAGCCGAACCTCAGATGGTAGCCTGCAGCTGGTGATGGAGCAGGCGTCGAAGTCATCTACCAGGACATCTAAACAGTGCTTTTCGTCTAGACCATCGAATACTCTTCTTTTGACTTCAGAGCTATGGCATTGGTCACACATTGCTGTATTACATAGGCAATTTCTTGCACGAGCATTGGTTGGAAGTCAGTGTCAGGCAATCACTGTCCAATGCAATTGATGTGGAGTGCTGCGTACCACAAGGTTTGGCTCTTGAGCCTCGTCAACTCTTAGTGCATCGGACGACCAGGAAAAGCTCCAGGAAAATCTCAACCCGATTTCGAACTGGTAAGTTTAATGATGCCATAGGAATGGCTAGGTGTATTGTCTTGGGTCATACGTATTGAAAATCACTTCCAAGAAAAGCTGTCATGGTGTTCCTATTTATATTGACCTGCAGGGTTTACAACAGTCAGAAGCACTAGCGAAAAGATGCATTCAGGAAGTCGGCCTGTTGCAAAGTGCATTCGGGATATTTGAACTATCAATCTTAACAACGAGGTGCAATTCCGATGTGCGCCGTCACGTTAAGTGCATCATTCTTTTGGCAATTTTGATTGAAGCACGAGCTTGAGGTGCTAGAGACACCACAATGCATGGCTAAAAAGAACTACAAGGGTCTAAGCAACCTGCACTTACCAGCGAAGGCTGAATTCACTGGGAGTTTTCAGTGGACGCTGCCGAAGGCTACGCGGTGATCTCATATCAGGGAACCAAATATTGATTGACCCAAACCACGTATGCCAGCGTTGGCTGAAAGTTAGCCACTAAACTAAGCACAGTGGGAACTGCTTGAAGTTAAGTGAACAACAGAGTTGTCTGGAATGCCGACGGAGTTATTTGTCCAATGGGCTCGCCAATTATGGAACTCTCATTCAAAAGCAGTGGCTTCCTACCCCACGTTGAATATAATCAAAAATACGATTGGATTTTAACCATGGCCCTCATCTCTTCTTTGCATAAGCTGTGCCACTTTGGCATATTTCAATAATGCAATCAAACCGGATTTATATTTTACATCGTCTTAGGGATGTGGTATATGAGTAATTATGCTGTTTACATTTTCTCACGGACCACATTAGCTACAAATGCTCCCAAGTCGTCTTGTCTGCTTACATTCAATTCTCCTTTGACACTACAGTTGTTCACCTTCGCAATTGCTCAACAGTCGCTTGCACAGACAATTCATAAATCTTTTGATATTGTAGTTCTACTCATACCGTCCTATGGGAATTGTAAAGCAAATACGTTTTTACACGTAATGGATCATTGTTCTTCGTCTGATAGCATTACATGAAGAAAAGTTGGCATATCTTCCGCTCTGAACCGGGTGAGAGTAACTCTATTGCTAAAAGGCGGAATAATTGTAATAAGCGCTATTCTTCTGCCTTGAAATTCTCACTGGGTAAATCTGTAACTTCCAGATTATAAACACTGATGTCTCCTGAGAAGATAACAATACGGAATCGCGGTTTCCGGGTCTAGCACTGCAGCGGATGTTAAAGAAAGTTAAAATATCACTTTGAGACATGTGTTATTGTCTCTCAGTCGCAGATTATTATAAAGAGAATACATGGTCAGCATTTTCGGATGGTCCGCCCAGTCGCATGTAGGTCACTATGGTAGGAGAGGTTTACCAAACCAGATTGTCAGTGCAAAAGATTCAAACAAGGAAATCAACTAAATTAAGGAATTGGGCGTCGGCAGTTTGTGAGCATAGCCAGCTTCAACAAAGGACCTGATGAGCCAAGCGCATGTAAAATTAAACCACCAGCGGTAACCAATTTTACACGACAACTTGAACGTAAGTGCGCATGCATGCAATAGTCCTAGAGCATTTACCACTTGCAAACATCCTTAACGCAATCGCTTACATCCATAATGCAGAAGCTCTCATTCTTAGTACAGATGCCATCATTTTTAGTGCAGAAGCTTACCTCCTTAATGCAAAGGCTATCATCCGAGAATCATCGTACTCGCATACACATAGCACTGCGTGGGTAGAGGCTACCGGCCAATAGAATTCGGTACAGCGCAGAGACTGAACACAGTTACGCGCAGAATACTCACGCTTTCGGAGGTGGGAAGGAAAACTGTGAGACTTGGGTGAGACTAGTGTGGTCCAACTCAAATAGACGACAATTGAGACTTTACTAAACGGAGCTCGGCCGGTGCACAGTGTGCCGCGCGCCGTCACTGGACGATGTGGGTGTATAAGACATTCATTGGAGCGCGCACAGTCCCAGGGGGAAGGGAGAGGCCTACGCTCAGGGCAGCGGGTATAAGCCTGAAGTGGAGTCAAACCGCTTTTGTAAGTGAGCAAAGGAGATATCTGAGGCTAGGGCGCAAGTGTGCACACAGGACAACAATGCACCACGTTGGCTTGGTACTAAAATGGCGCTCTAAACAAAAGGCGCAGATAGGTTGCCTCGTTTTGGTGGGTATTCAGGCTAGTTCAGTCGGATAGTTGAAGATGTATTAGAACCTACCGTTTGACCTCGAAGTCAAGTTGTCCGTAATGTAAGGAGCGGAACGATATCCGTCGCAGCAGAATGGATACCAATCACTACACGTAACTTCTTTATTTATGCGATGAAATAGCACTTTTGTGACGGATCCACAGGTCTAAGTTGAACGTGGGGTAGAAGGTAATCATAGTTCAAACAATTCGCCCCCATACGAACCACACAGGTCAAATCTGATCAAGGTAGACAGGACAGCTCCCGAGTGGAATGATATAATCACCAATGGATGGATGAAGGAGGCATGTGATAGATGTTCGATTGCAGCCTTGCAACTTCCATTCAAAGGATGTGTTAAAAGGTGAATTATATTACTTTCCTCTTTGTTACGCAAGTACGCAGATGTGAAATATTTTGTTACGAAAGGATTACACTACAAGCGGCATGTCTCGTGAAATATTGGGGTATTGCGAGCCGGTGCACTATATGGCAGTGGTCCCCAACTTTGTAACGCTGTGGACCGGTCGGCGTTTGATACTTGTACCGCGGCTTGCTGATGGGGTTTGCTGAACCTTTACATTTTAGGTTGTTTTGTGTGAACAATTTTATCGTAATTGCGATTGAATATGCCTTGAAAATAAAAGCCAGTTACACCAAAATATGGATATAAAGTGACATAATACGTAAACTCACTACAACGTTAAATTGCGGACAACCATGAGCGTGTTCCTCTGCAACGAGACTGCTCCATCTGGGGTAAATAGAAGACAATGACACTTGATGTGTACTGCCTAGGTCCAGCTAATTTGGTTGCTTTGTTTCAGTTGATGACACTGCAGAAAACCCCGCTTCACACAGTTAGGTTGTCAGAAATGGCAATCTGCGCGTAATTCACTATGAAATTAATGACTGAACACAGGTAAAGTTGTATGTCACAAGTGCGATAATCTCATAGATTGTGTCCGCATTTTGGAAACTGATCTACAAATCGTCGAAATCCACAACCTTTAAAAATCCTACATACAATTCTATTGCCATAATCATTATCCACCAGATGAAAAATATCAAATATAGTGTTCTGTTACTTGGCGATTGAAATGAAAGTAATTTAGTTTTTCCCGCATGTCCAGAGGAAGTGTAGGCATGCCAGTGTGTCCGTTATGTATTGCGTAGAAGCGCCAAATAACAAGTTCACCCTGTGCGTCTGTGTATGTATACGCTTTCAGAACTTTTGTAGAATCCTGTTCCTGCTGATAGTCTGATTCACTATGCACATCCTCAGCTGCTAAAATTGATGTGGTTGGAAGGTCCCAGTTTATTTCTTTTGTGGGACATGTTTGGAAATAATAATCAACCAGATGGCTGTCAGTCAGCTTGCATCGAAACAATTCCTCTGAGAAAGTGTATGCGTTGGATGTATGGACGAGCCATAAAACCTGGCAACTTGCAGTGGCCGAATAAAGAAATTGCTCTGTGCTGTACGTTGTGTCCGTCGGAACGTTGTCTGTCATACGGCACGTTTATCAGCGACGCAAACGACGGATCGAACAAATAATCACTTCTACTTTCGAGTTAATGTTGGATATATTGCTAGACACGATTGAACTACCAAAATTGGTGGGGCGTATTGAACCGACAGAGACGTGGGCACAGCCATGCGACAGAGTCGCATGTCACACAACAGAAATAAACTGGGACCTTCCAACCACATCAATTTTAGCAGCTGAGGATGTGCATAGTGAATCAGACTATCAGCAGGAACAGGATTCTATTAAAGTTCTGAAAGCGTATACATACACAGACGCACAGGGTGAACTTGTTATTTCGCGCTTCTACGCAATACATAACGGACACACTGGCATGCCTACACTTCCTCTGGACATGCGGGAAAAACTAAATTACTTTCATTTCAATTGCCAAGTAACAGAACACTATATTTGATATTTTTCATCTGGTGGATAATGATTATGGCAATAGAATTGTATGTAGGATTTTTAAAGGTTGTGGATTTCGACGATTTGTAGATCAGTTTCCAAACTGCGGACTCACAATCTATGAGATTATCGCACTTGTGACAAACAACTTCACCTGTGTTCTGTCATTAAATTCATAGTGAATTACGCGCAGATTGCCATTTCTGACAACCTAACTGTGTGAAGCGGGGTTTTCTGCAGTGTCATCAGCTGAAACAAAGCAACCAAATTAGCTGGACCTAGGCAGTACACATCAAGTGTCATTGTCTTCTATTTACCCCAGATGGAGCAGTCTCGTTGCAGAGGAACACGCTCATGGTTGTCCGCAATTTAGCGTTGTAGTGAGTTTACGTATTATGTCACTTTATATCCATATTTTGGTGTAACTGGCTTTTATTTTCAAGGCATATTCAATCGCAATTACAATAAAATTATTCACTCAAAACAACCTAAAATGTAAAGGTTCAGCAAACCCCATCAGCAAGCCGCGGTACAATTATCAAACGCCGACCGGTCCACAGCGTTACAAAGTTGGGGACCACTGCCATATAGTGCACCGGCTCGCAATACCCCAATATTTCACGAGACATGCCGCTTGTAGTGTAATCCTTTCGTAACAAAATATTTCACATCTGCGTACTTGCGTAACAAAGAGGAAAGTAATATAATTCACCTTTTAACATATCCTTTGAATGGAAGTTGCAAGGCTGCAATCGAACATCTATCACATGCCTCCTTCATCCATCCATTGGTGATTATATCATTCCACTCGGGAGCTGTCCTGTCTACCTTGATCAGATTTGACCTATGTGGTTCGTATGGGGGCGAATTGTTTGAACTATGATTGCCTTCTACCCCGCGTTCAACTTAGACCTGTGGATCCGTCACAAAGGTGCTATTTCATCGCATAAATAAAGAAGTTACGTGTAGTGATTGGTATCCATTCTGCGGCGACGGATATCGTTCCGCTCCTTACATTACGGACAACTTAACTTCGAGGTCAAACGGTAGGTTCTAATACATCTTCAACTATCCGACTGAACTAGCCTGAATACCCACCAAAACGAGGCAACCTATCTGCGCCTTTTGTTTAGAGCGCCATTTTATTACCAAGCCAACGTGGTGCATTGTTGTCCTGTGTGCACACTTGCGCCCTAGCCTCAGATATCTCCATTGCTCACTTACAGAAGCGGTTTGACTCCACTTCAGGCTTATACCGCTGCTCTGAGCGTAGGCCTCTCCCTTCCCCCTGGGACTGTGCGCGCTTCAATGGATGTCTTAGACACCCACATCGTCCAGTGACGGCGCGCGGCACACCGCGCACCGGCCGAGCTCCGTTTAGTAAATTCTCTATTGTCGTTTATTTGAGTTGGACCACTCTAGTCTCACCCAAGTCTCACAGTTTTCCTTCCCACCTCCGCAAGCGTGAGTATTCTGCGCGTAACTGTGTTCAGTCTCTGCGCTGTACCGAATTCTATTGGCCGGTAGCCTCTACCCACGCAGTGCTATGTGTATGCAAGTACGATGATTCTCGGATGATAGCCTTTGCATTAAGGAGGTAAGCTTCTGCACTAAAAATGATGGCATCTGTACTAAGAATGAGAGCTTCTGCATTATGGATGTAAGCGATTGCGTTAAGGATGTTTGCATGTGAGAATTTTTTAGACACCTTGGGGAATATTGGAACCTCTGTTTTGGATTTGGTATTGCGTTGACCAGTGTTAATTTGACCATTGAGCATTCTCTCTTTTGGGAAACTATTTTACCACTCTGTGGGATATCCAGCGACTTCGCAGTTAGCTGCCTTTTTACATCTTGGTTGCAACAAATCTTTCGATTGAACTCCCGTTTCCTCGGTCAGATTATTGGTGTTATGCGAACATTATTGTTACACACTTCTAATGAAATTACCTTGTTGCATGCGTGGGATTTAAATTCTGTAAGACAGGAACAATAGGATAATCGCGTGAATGTCCATAATTCTGCGCATCGTTAAACCAAGATTTTGTCTATCGGTCTGCCATTTTGCTAAACAAAACAAGAGCTGTATCAAACACCTCCTGAGCCGGGAAACTGGTCATATATACTGCCTCATTATTCCTTATCAGGCCGGTTATTTGAAGTAGTGATGAATGTTAAGTTCAGAACGCAAAAACAGAAACGGCAATTAAGTAATAAAAATACCCAGCCTTGAGGGGAACTAGCTAAACGACAGAAGACATCTGAAAATGCAATTCGGTTATAAGGAGGGATAGATTTGGTACTGTTCTCCAAGTGTATCTGACAATAGATATCCACGACTGTAGGTTCCCGAACGACCTGCTCTGTAAGCAAAGGATCGGTGCGACCAGAATACTTCCATCCTAACCCGATCAAAAAGCACCTCGTGTAGCCTCAAAGGTTGATCGCGATGACTAGACAAGTCAGTGGGACTAAATAACTTTGACAAGTCTGGACCGAACTTATCGCTAAAATACGGTAATTGAAAAACAAGTCCCATAAATTAGTCTGCTAGTTTCTTTGGTTCAAACCCAACCTAATCAAACTTTCCGAATAAAACTATCCAAGTAAGTCAAGCAATACTAAAATACCCACTCGAAATACCCTCTCCAGTTTAACTGCTCCTGTGCATCACAAATGCTCCTAATGGCTTAACAAACCCATTGCTGAATATGCCAACTCAAACAGCAGCCACTACAATTAGCCCCCTTCGATTTGCCATCAGAATGGAAAGCCGGATGGTGGATGACAAGTAGATGAAGCTCCCGAGTGAAAACACGGATTTGCTTCCTCTTGCAACATTTCCTGTAGGGGAGTAGCAGCCTCGATGTGGAAGACATCTAACTTAAAACAATGGAACAATGATACATTAAACGTAAATAGCTGGTGTTTAACAAATCTCATTGAATGTCCAAAATGAGAACCAAAAGGTGGCAAAAACACACCGAGCAATAAAATGATTCTCGTTTTAGTGGAATTACACTAGTGTTCACACAGAGGGAGGCAGAATGAAGACAATTTGAAAGGTGTAGATTATCGCATGTTGCGCAACGTTGCACACTTTATTTCATGTCGATCTAATCAGACTAACTGTTGAAATATTGGTGGGTTAAGCAATGTCAAGGCGCTTGTTTAAACACCAAACGGGGGCTGCACCAACGTATTTTGGAAGAGCTTTCCATTGCTGACACACCCGAAGGGAGTGAAAGTTTCGCCGACATTCTAGCCAAGTGTATTGCGTAACCAACTGGAGCTGATGGCCCTACAAATTTGTGTGGTTAATGAATTGCCGTAAGTAACGGCCGACTTGGTTGGGGTTATTCAAAAGCTGGTAGGTCTTTATTTGGTCGCCACGTAGGCGTCGATACTAGCCGTTGCACAACCTTAGAGTCCTCTACCTAAGTTGATAACTAAGACGGAACAAACCTTTGAAGTGCTTTGTGGCTACTTGCTGTGAAGTCTCGAGTGCTGTGAGATCCTGCTTGTGCCGGTTCTGCCAGGCCTGCATTGCGTATTTCACATGAGACTGTACGTATGTGTTAGGCAACTGCGAACAGATAGATTAACTGGCACTAGAGAGTGCCCTCCGCTGCATGTTAACGTGTTGGTTTCTGGTCTATGGCAAGTTCGCGGATTTTTCTGACTGGAACGGATTAGCTCAAGGTCGCGCACCTAGATGAATGATTGAGGACATGGTCTCTAAGCTTGTCTGTGATATTCGGATGATGACAAATGTGGACCAAAATTTCATTTAGACTAATGAGCTGGAGCAGATTTCGGAGCGACAAATCATACTCCCTCCTAGGGCTCGTTGAAGTGAATTGTGATCTCATTGGTCGGCGACCGCCTGCCACATCTTAACATCATCAGAGAAAGCACTAACTCCGAGTTAAACAAAACTTAAGCTAGTTAACGGTCATGAGAAATAGACACAACTGCAGAACTGATCCTAGTGTAACACCACTTTCGACGTGAATCGGATGAGATAGCGCACTTCGATTTCCAAACAGCAGTGGGCGATTTTGCGAGAAAATCCTGCTCCAACCGACGACTGGAGCCCCAGCTCCATAGCTTTCCAGTATGTGAAGCAGGATGAGGTGGTTCCGTTAGACGAAGTATTAAAAGAAAAAGAGGTAAATGACGTCGGTCTTGTCTACTTACTGAGTGCCATCAGTAGATTGGTTGTGCAACAACTGTGTTGGCGAATGCCATGCTGTTCATATGATATGCTGTTGTAGATTTGTAGATGGTTGCCTAAAGCTATCTCCAGCTTTGAGAGAACATGGAAATGACGACTGGGCAACAATTTGCTGATTCTGAGCGATTGACACTACTGGAAATTGGTTTGGTTAGGCCATGATTCCACTGGTAGGCACATTTCGCTCATCTCAGCACGTTTGGTATTAATGCGATATGTGCTAACCCAACGTTGCTGCTGCTGCTGCTGCGTTCCGTGCATTCTGGTTGATATCATCGAGCACGGAAGAGTTATGGGTACAAAGTAAGAGCAGTTTCTCTAGCACCGAAGCGACGGTAAAGTGTGAAATTGGGGCAGTAGATATAGTGATTTAAGAGTGACGGACATCTAGTAGGAAGGTCGAGGCATACTGCATCCGTAGAGCGTTGGCTGCTTCTTCAGTACTCTGTGTCATTCCGACTGTCGTGTTGAGTGGGCAAACACTATGCTTCATTTGCCGAATGGTGTTAACACACCTATGTGCCAACTGTTTGTTGTTGGCAAGTATATAAGCAAAATTTTGTTGGTGAGTCATTGTGTTTTCACGGACAAGCATATTACAATGGGTGTACTGGGTCACGTAGTCGCCTCAGGTTTCGAGACCAAGACGGGTTTCGAAGGTGTGCCAACTCACGTTCCATTGTAATATGTAATTTCGAGTTTTACGCCTGATAAATCAGGTTGGATTGGTGGAACCAATCATCATAGTTTCTGAAGATGTTGCGATCAGATTGCTAAAGTGTTTAGAAAACCGATTTCAGGCAATATGAGGGTACCCAGCTTCCTAGAATTCCCAATCGAGCTTTACAATTTCATCGCTCTGAATGTTTTAGTGCGTGATGGTGTGTGTTGGTTTAATATGATCTTCCGTATTTTTAGCGTAATACGCATAGATATAAACTATGGTTACATGAAGTTTACCTTTAATGGGGCGTCTATAGTTGTCACGTGGACCATGAAGTTCTTATTCGTAAATACGAGATCTAGTACCGATGGTTTGTTATTCGCCCTGCATCTAGTAAGTGAAGTAATGCGATTGTAGATTGAAGTACTAGTAGTAAGGTATTGTATTTTGGCTTTGAATATCCTGCTGGGTGATGCCGAACCAGCCATGTCGTGCACGTTGAAATTGCCAGAGAATTAAAATCGCTGCAGGTTGGGAGTAGGCTTTTGGTTGGCGCTGATATTAAGCGTAAATCCGTCTCTGGAATAGGCGACTGGGATCAACAAACGTCTGCATATATGAACCATGTTTCTCGCATGGATGACAAATGTTGATTCCTGCCCTCCACTGGTGTGGCCACCAGAAACGCAGCTATCTGCAGCGATGACAAAAGTCTCTTCTGCGTGTAAACCAAAACTACGCTACGAAGTAGTGCCGATAGAAATAGCTGTAAAGAAGCTGTGTTCGCTTTTCTCAGCCTCAGTACGGTATGCCGAAATAGAAAGGTTCAGGTGCAGGGAAAGGGCGCGCAAATTACAAGATCCGAGTTGGCAGTGCTAATTTAGCAAGGTCATTGAAAAATGCAATTGCAACCGATGTTGACTTCCTACCATCACATGCGTCATCGTGCGCAAATGTTGCTTTTGTTTGTTTTCCTGTGCTCGGGAGCTTACATCCTTGCAGGGTCAAACATTTAACGTACAACGCAGGAAGATTTCCGAAGCAAAACGAGAACTCGTATTCACATCATGTAGCCTCGATAACAATCTTATTCATCTTCCTGCTCCTCTTCATTTGAAGGAAAGGCGCGCGGTTGTGGAAGGGAAACCGGAAGCGTCGTTATAACAACGGTCCAAATCGAATTTGCGCTACGATTGTTGCCTGCATACATCACTGGAACACCGTAACCACCTCCTCTCATTTCGTTTAATTGCCCCTGCATCTCATCTGTTCTTAGGTATTCAGTAAAAGATTTTCAAGGTCTCACCAGCCAACGTTCTGTTGGCTTAGATTTCGCCTATAGTTATATCTACGACATCCTGATTGCGAAATCCCCACGTGAGAAGCATGGATAACCATTGATGAAGATCAATGCAGCAAATCATTGTTTGGTGTGGATAAGGCAAGTCACTTTGACTCTCGTATCTCATCGGCAAGCGTCTTGAAACTACAGGAAGAGATCAGATCAGATATTGACTTCCGTACTAGCTCTAACAGTTTAGACGTGTTGGCATACTTGCAAAATCTTACCACTGCTCCATTCGTAATCGTTTCTGCCTCATGCAGCCACCCATAGAACTTCTCTGAGTGTGTTCCAAAAAATACCACTCTGCTGCTATGTAACGCACTGCATTCAAAACTCTAAAACAGGCCATCAGCAACATGAAATATGAAAAGCGCGGAAAGGAGACCAACGCTGGTAGATGCAAGCATTTCCTATTGTCGCTTCAGTACAATTATCAATAACCGCAATGCCTAGATATAGCTAACATTGGGTATGACCAGATATGCTTAAGGTGCAGAGGGAGAGACGGAGGTCCACACCACCTATGTCCACGGCTGACAAATAATCATTTTTGAAGGCACAGATTTTGTGGCTTATTGCGACTGCATCAGCATATCTAAGGAAGCGTAACACAACTGTGAACGCTGAGCTAAACTCTAACTGATGAATACTTGGATAAACTAAGCTTGTCAGACAAAGTCATGTGTTTCCTGGATGTATGATCGTTATTCACCAACGTCCAACTACATCAGATATTATTGGACAATGTAGGTGAAATTAGTTATAAACTCTGGCTGTTTGTTAACAAATCCGACTGAATTGCTAAGGGATTCACTGTTTTGTGCAAGGAAGAAATTGATTTCCATTTTTGAAAACGCCGTATGCCATATCAACGACGTAGCAATGGGTAGATCACTGGGACCTGTACTCGCGGAATTCCTCATATTGTTGATCGGACAGAAATCAATGTTGGTCGACAGATCGATGTTGATCTATGTAGATCGACAGAAATCGCCCAGAAACCGCATTACAAACGTTATGGTGATTATATTTTGGCTTTTTGTCCGTCCGAGAAGCAGCTCACACAGTTGGTAGAGCATCTTAACGGTGCTCATGGGAATTTCCAGCTTACCTGTGATGTAGAACGAGTCTAGTAAGAAATGACTTCGGAATATAAGTGAAAACATAAAACTGTCTTTTCTGAGCAAATAGGCAACTGCTTACAGATTTTGTGTGATCATGTGAAAGGGAGATACCGTTACAAGCAGATGGTCGAGTTAAAAATACCTGATTCTATATTCGCATAATATGCCTTGTCTCATTCATACGTAGTATACCGTAGAGCAGACCAAGTGTACTGAAACATCACACAATGGGAAGAAAAGATTAGCCATTTTTCCACAGTGCCGGCATCTTCTTCGTTTCGGCATAGGTTTCAAATGATGTCCAGAGCAACATTTTACAATGCTGTCTTCAACTTTTTGCATGTTCTGCTGGGTGTAAAGCTTTTGGTGGACATTATTCTCTACTACGTACACCTGCAAGTAGACTTTTACGACAGAACGATTGTAGGAAAGCTTGTCGTGTTGCTATTGTTTATATGCAGGTGGTTTTCTGAACAAAATCCAAGCATTATCAATTGCAGCTTCCGGTAGAACAGCAAATAGCGATCACTACCACTGTTTGCTTTGAACATTGCTTCTATACTGACCGACATTTTAGTCCAATTGATCCACTGCTCCCATCGGGGTATCATAATGGATAACGATGCTAGGTCATTCAATAGGTATGTGCTTTTTGTATTTCGTCGAAAGACTAAACGAACACGTCATCTCGTTTATCAAACCTGTAGTCATAAGTAGCTCTGTCCAGATTTTCTTGGGCCTTTTGTTGATGAGGTACCTTTACATCCTATTTGCTCGAATTGTTCCCGTTGCTGTTATACTTTAATTGACTAAGGCTTCCTTGAGGGATACTATTGGAAAACCGATAAAATAGATGTGGTAGGGCCTTTACTTCGCGGCCATATTTACTCAGCCCATAACAACCTAATATTTGGCTTTAGCTCATTGGTAGCGAGAGAGATAAGTGGCATAACCTAGAGGCATTTCAATGACCCATTGTTTGTAGCCGAATTTAATAGGCATTCCTCTTATGTATTGCTTCAGACCATGACAGATATAATATGGTACCGTGCTTTCATCCACGAGCAGACTATCTTCCATGTGGTGCTGCGGTGCCTCGGTTGGTGGCACTACGGCTACACCTGGCGAGTATTCAAAGTTATGATATTTGGTTTAAGTCGGGACTCACCGAGGATATCACAAATGTTCTCATCACAAACCGCCTGTAGTCCATCCAAAAAGGGTGAACGAAGGTTTTCTAGATCTATGTATGGGAATAACCGTGAAACAGTCAGCAAAACGGGCATTCTTTATTATCATCATCATTGTACATGTTAGCTGCGGGTGGAACATACCTCAGCTATTGCGCAGCTATAAAAAGTGCTAACAGTGACCCGACGGCTGAGTTACCAGGGACAAACAAACTCACAACACGAACGCAATTGAGGTCGGCGTTTAGCCATGTCAACAAGTGTACCCAGCCAAACATGCTCATCGTCCTTTGGTCCCCAACCAGGGAGTCGAGAGGCCCCAACCGAGGCCCACCTCTTGCCCAGGTCAGCGCTTGACCATCCCTCCTCTTCTTCCATCCGCAACATCGGCACGCAAATAACGCACCTTGCGAGAGTCGGTGGGCTGGCATGCGCAACAGGTGACTCAGCCATCGCAACCTAAAGCGTGGAATAACGGCGCTGAGCGGTTCGCTTCTTCTTCCTGCACCATACACAAGGCATTGAACACGCGCATTTCGCACACGATGTTTCCACCATATATGAGTGAAACTGCGAAGGTACCGGGCATTCGTAGTGAACAAGCAATATGTCACTAATTACAACAATGTTCTGCTTGAATTGATCAGCAGTGGATACAGTTTATGTGTTGAACTGAACAAAAGACAGAGATGGAGAAGTCATCGCCTCAGATGCATAGCAGTGGCGAACATAAATTTCTTGAGAATACGTACATATAGCTCGGACTCTTGGTTGGTCTGTATCTTGCACTATCGAGGAATGTACCGTTTATTATGATTTACTAACGGGGGAAAGGGACCCGGGGTTATCACTAAAAAGGAGGCTATCAACGGTTGCAACAATGAAAAGTGATCGGGGCGGGGACCACCGTGTAATTGGGTCCAACTAGTACTGCTTGCTCGCACAAATCCCGGACTCTGTGCTGCGATGTTCATGCATCAGTCTTGCTCCCGTAGCTCGCACGGGCGCCCTTGCCTTGTCCTGATTATCGTACAGCCGTTTACGGTTCAGTACCAATGGAGCATAGGCACAGCCTCGAGATGAATATATGACTAACCTAGAGATAACACGTGTGATTGGGATAAGGAAATGACGTTCACTTCCACCTTACAGTTGGCAAATCAGGGCGCCACGATTCAACCAATGAAAATCTAACACACTACCTGGGCACGCGCTACGACACACTGCATTGCTATTCACGTTGCTTCCCTGCGAAATTGGCCAGCAGCCCAATTTCAACTGCAAACAAACGATGTGGAGTGGGTGGGGAATTTGCTTACTCATGCCGGTCCGCCTCCGTCCACCATAGCCCGGTGGCATAAGCAGTTGACTGGCCACTTCGACGTCATGGGTTCGGATCCCGATGAAGCCAATGGATGCGCACTACTGACGAGGCCCAAGGGGTCGAAACCGGGCATATGGAAGACGTTTTGATTTAGAAGCTGCTGCAATCAACTCTCCATTGATTAAAAATCTTGCGTCATATCCTTCATGCGCACTTGTGCAGTGAGGCAAGGAGGAAAATCGCTGAAGTGCGTGCCATTCGGGTAGCAGCGCGGATCCAGTCGGAGTTTTGATTTTGATTGCTCAACTATAACGTGGAAGTGAACTTGTTTGATCGTCTCAACAGGGATTGGTCATATTTTTGGTAATCATTTCCCCGCCTCCCAGTAATTAGCAAGCACACCCCGACAAAAATGATACTTTTCCAGTTTGTTCCCTAGCTGGCACGATTTCTGCTACTATTAGGCCAACCAGGAGAGCACCTATGTGCTGCTAATCTCTGCGAAGTGTGGCAAATCAGCAGCAACTTTTAAAACACTTACCATTCTGCACAGACGAGGCGCAACACTGAGGACTTAAGAAATGCACTCCCCTTATGACGACACCGAGAACACGAATCTTCCTGAGAAAGTTGTTGTGAACGCCTCATGGTTTCACAAAACTTCGCCTCGGATGCCATTCCCGTTCTCCAGGTTGGCCATTCTTATTGCCGTGGGACTGTTACGTGACAGCGTTATCAGATGGCACTTATCTCTAACGTGCCCAAGTGACACTGCTGTCACGCCACCGATTGCATGATCTCCTCGGTGATACAATGGTAGGGATTGCGCCCTCTGATAATCACCTTCTTTCCATTATCAATTGGCAACTACGCCGTCACTTGCGCTATAGATCCCAGGCTGTACGGACCGCGTTAACCTTTGGCTTGAGCGGTGCTAGCGCTTTGCTGAAGGTCATTGTCTCTTTCTTCCGGGGTCGCGAATACTTGTGTGGTGTCCGTGTAGATCTCGACACTGTGACCGACTAATTTACCCGACTCCATTCGATGCAAAATCGAGCACCCACTTGCCCGCGTGACACACGGCACAAGAACCGAGTGGTCGTTCTAGCTAATGACGCTGTATTCAAGCGAGGGCGTTCTAACAAGTACTGAGTAAGTATAAGTGCTACCACCGCATGCTGTACATTGAGTGTTGAACAGGTCAGCAACAGCAGTGAACACATACATTAAACCATAGGAATTCCCTTATTAACCATTTAACATCTGTGTAACGATGGTCGAAGTTTCGAAAGCAACTGAGGTCCTAGCGATTCACCTCGATGTAACCACAGAAAGTGACCAGATTAATGAACTACGACAAATACACAACGTGATAAACAAATCTTAAAAAGGAGAGATGGGTAACAAACTGACAAGGTAAAAGTAAACCTTTGAAAGATTATTAAGCAAGCACAAACAAACAGTGTAATCCTGTCACTGTGGGCACGGACAACTGGCCATGGTGATGTCCATTTAATTTGAGCTCCGTCAAGAAAGACCAACAGGCAGTAAGACAAATCACCAAATCATTCGAAACCAGCCGATAATAGCGCAGGTCCAGCGTAGTAGTACAACTGTGAAAGAAGAAAATTGCAGTTGAATATGTGAATAATGGGCGAGTTTTGGCAAACAGATCAACGCACCATAGAATGAGAATCATTGAGTTAGTGATGATCGGACACTTACTTTCGCAATATGGTGGCAGACCGCGTGTCGAACCGCAATTGCATACACAAACCCTTTACCAACTCCTGCCCCTGATTGGATGGCCATCGGACATTGTGCAGCGAATTATGCAACCACCGATCCACAGCGACTGAGCTGGATATGGCACGTGAGGCGATTTCAGCTCCCACTAAAACAGGGTCACAAGAGTTGAAATAGCGCAGCAGTAAGTACAGAAGACGTTGTTGGCATATCCAGACGAGAGAGGAGACAACTGCCCTGAGCCGTAGTGGGCAATCTCTACGAACTTCTCTTTCCACGAATAGCATTTCGTGTCGCAATGGGAACCCAGGAATATCTGATTGGAAGAGATTTGGAGACCAAGTTGTGAGAGATTGCGATTACACCTGATGTGAAGTGTTGGAAAAGCCAGAACCTAAGGGTGGGGATAAACAACCAGGTAAACTGAGTTAGGTAAACATGATCATAGTGAATGAGAGAAATTTACTTGTTATTGGACCTAGACAAAATGAGAAAATGAGCCCACGAGGTTTGGTATCAAGATGAAGGCGAGCTACTCAGCAAATTCAGGGTTTAAGGCTCACATGGTATCTGATGGTTATACAGATCTGCAAATGTCGCAACTACCACAGCAATAATAAATATTTTTCTCAGTGTCTGTTAGGTAGCATTGAATGCCCATTGTCTCTGAAGTGGAAAAGACGGTTCCGTTCACTAAGAGATCACTAATGAAAGACTAGCCAATAAGAGGGTTTTCGCTGCTCCGCAAATATCAACCACCAAACGTAGTCGGATGAACGCCCAGAATTGGTTATGAAATAGTGCTTCTGCATACAAATCGGAGTTAGAGCATGTTACCTGCAGGATAGGAAAGCCAGTGTGAATAAATTCGCCTATTTGGTAGTGAAAAGCGACCATGCATTATCAAGCAAAACACGTGCCCACCATGGCAGGCCGGATCCATGAGTTATGCTTCGAACCACAACGCGCACTATTGAAAACAGAGCCAATTTTTCATAAGGACGCCAGCCAGCGACGTTTACGATCCCCCAATCAGAAAAGAAGAGTGAGGCGATCAACGCTCAGGGAAGCATTTATCTGTTGATGCCGACGACTGTAAACGGATGAGATCGATATAGCTGATTACACATTAAGGATAGAGATGAGAAATCAACTCCATGTTAATGGTACGTCCGGCTCCATCGCCAAGACCCTACACCAAGTTTAGCAAGCACGTAAAGATCGGTTGCATTAACCCTTCGGCTTTAAACACGGTATCTCAGTTAACTTCGATTACCAAGTTTCGATATTCGTGTCCCAAATGCATTTGTGTCATCCCGTGTGTAAACAAAGATAGCACACTTTCTGAAGACACACAGCGAATCGCAGTTTCTGTCTGTGGTGACGTAGCGTCTATCAACAAACAGAAAAGTGATTTTGGAACAATGGTGTAATACGAGTAGAAAAAAGAAATAGCCTAACAAATCTCGTAGATTTGCCAGAATACGTTGCGCTAAAATGAATCTCATGTAGCCATTTCCCTTCAGAAATTTCAAGCGAGCAAGAACGGACAGCATTTATGCGGGAGAACTTGAATTCAGATTATTTCGTGTCTTCTCATTTAGCCGCTTACAGACATCAAGTCCACTATGGAAAGTGAATCAGAGGATTCATGTCATTTTCTTGACGTTTCACTTAAAAGAAGAGCAGATAGTTCACTCATAAGATCGATTTATCGGAAACCGAGCTGGACCGGACAATACCTACATTTCAACAGTTACTGTCCTTATGAACTATAAACGATCCATAGTTCGAACTTGTTTTGTTAGAGTACACTGAGTATGCTCTGAAGAGTCGATCGAGGGTGAATTACGATACATCGAATCTAACCTAAACAATAATGGCTATCCTAATAAATTCATCACCAGATATGGGAATGAGATTGCTATGAAGGAGACACGAATGGATGTCCCAAAGAAAAAGTTCTTCATCACGCTACCACACAAAGGGGAACAGAACGACAGAAGATTGTGCTACCGATTACGCCAAGCCATAAAATGGTGCTACTACGCAGCTGAGCTCGTGTTGTTGCATCAAACCAAGAAGCTGTTCCATGAATCCAACTTGGATGGGCCTCACTCTCAGGTTACCGCCTCATGTGGTTACCCATTCACCTGTGCTTGCAGTAGCCTGTACATTGGTCGAACCGAGAGAATGCTATCAACTAGGATCATGGAACATGTTCCACGGAACCTGGCAAATAGTGGACCTAAACTCCCTGTCAGCTCAATCGCTCAGCATCTGCTCGATTTTATCTTGTGCGAAAACACACGTGACGCATCCAAGGTTATCAGCAGACAAAACAACGTGAGCTTGCTTCGTTTCGCTGAAGCCTCGGCCATCCGACGATTGAAACTAAACCTTTGCAAACTTTGTGGCCAGTCTTGGCTTCCCTGGTAAGACGCAGGCAATGAGCTTAGTTTGCTCAGTGTTTTGTTGATTTTCCTATTGACACCTTTTTAATTGCATTCCTTTACCCTTTCCACGATTTGTCTGTAAGTGGCTGAATGAGAAGACACGAAATAATCTGAATTCAGGTTATTCCGCATAAATGCTGTTCTTTCTTGCTCTCTTGAAAATGAAAATGGTTTTGATGGAATCACCACAGTGTTTACATACAGAGGCGTGCAAGAATGAGCCAGTCTGGGTTGTATAGGTTACTCTAGGCAGTGCAATGTCCGCCACTTTATCTCATCCCCCGATGTACACATACTATATTTGGTAATGTGGGTGGGTTAGGGTAACGTCAGTGTGGTTTTTCACAGGTAATGTTGGGGGTGAAAACAACGTAATTTGGGGAGTCTTACATGGATGACACAAAGATTGAAGCGGTTACGCAGACATTCTAGCCGACTGTATTGCGTGCCCAGCTTGAATTGGTGACTCCTCACATTCATTTTGTGACTGTGTTACAGTAGGTGACGAGCAACGTTTTTAGGGTCCCTTAAACCCTGATAGGCCATTAATAAGTCTCTACCTAAGCGCTGATACCAACCGTTACATAGTCTTTGTTGCAACAGCCTAAATTGATATGAAAAGTGAAACAACCCTTTGACGTGCTTGACGGCTCTTCGCTGGGGAGTCTGGAGCGCTACCAGAACTTTATTTCGTCAGATCTTTTTAGGCCTGGATTACGAATTCCACGTGAAGCTGCACGTACGGGTTTAGAAACTATGGAAAGACGGATGGTTCAAACGGTCCATACCTTCCCGCAGCCTGTTAACTTGTTGGTTTCAAGTATTTCAGACTGTTCTGAGTAGCCCAGATCAGCCCCACGGTCGCGCTCCCTGGTGACTGCTTGCAGGACATGGTTTCCGAGTTTGTATTTGGTGTTATTAGGGGAACGAATGAGAACAACCTTAGACGTAGACGAATTATACTGGAGCAGCTTTTCGAGTCCGTTTCAAATCCGCTATTGAGCCCATCTGCCGGTCTCATCATCTCAGGTTCCTCATTAGTATTGGGATTGTGGATGCAGGGAGCGGGATGTAAGCGACGAACTCGCTTGAGGGGCTCGAGTGACACGTAGGAATTCCCGAGTTCAACCAAGAAAGAAAGCCGAGACGTTAATTACGGTACTATTCAAATAGTAATTAAAATACAATAGGCACATACCTCGAACATGCCCGATCAGTTCCGAAAAAACCGACTCTCACAACGTTCATAATGTGTGCCACTGATACTTACCAAGGTACATAAAAAGTCACACGATACCGAGTGCACGATCGGATTATGACCTTTCTTTTATTAAGTCCGTTAACCCTTGGTTCTTTGGTTTGCTATACAGTGTGGGAAACTAAACCCGATTAGCTGGGCTCTTGGGGCGGCTTGGCTCAGTTAAACCATGGAGGTTGGAGGAATATGGAAGGGCGTACCCCTGGAGCCGGAGGATGATTCAAGTAAGGGGTATGGGTGGGTGGGGTAGTCTGGACGAGTTGCACAGTGTGCGCGAACGGCCTCCACAGGGAAAGATGAAGTGAAGTCATTGCAACATTGATATGCGTTCACATGGGGGATAATCGGTAAGTTGGCGCTCATCAATTGGGGCAGGCATCTGCTTTGGTCATCCAGTCTGAGATCCCGACATGCGGCTTGCTAATTCCATAATAGTTATGTCGGTTGGCACGTAACCATAGCACATGAACTGGGTGAGCGGATAGATGAGAGGAGTTAAGAATTAGCTTATGTTATTCAACTTGTAGATTACATAACACTAAGGTCGGGAGGGCAAGTAACCATATGGCATAGGGTGGGTGAACAAATAGTTGATGGGAATCCAGAGTTAGCTAGTGTCATCCATCCTGCGAATTGCTTGGTAAATTTATGGCTTACACTGCACCCCAATTCCACAGGATTTTCCTGGCATTGATCCTCTGTTTTTTTATCGCTGTGGTTCGTCCTAACGCCGCTCCATCCACTGGTTGTGCCATTCTAGCACCCATAACTTCCCCATCTTGCTTAAGTGAAGCTTATTATCTTTAATACTCCAAACAATTTAAGTCCCTCACTCCTCATGTGTCAAGCACATCAGCTATAGGCTTAATAGGCGTTAATGCAGTTTTCACTATATTACCAGAAAGTAGCACCCTAGGTGGTTGTTCCATGTCATTAAACCATACGCTCACTATTATCTGAACCATAACTGATTTTTGCCGAATCTTCGCGGTCCACCGGTGCAACCACAAGCAGCAAGATAACACAGGTCATCAAAGCAATACAAGATTTCTTGTTAACGACAGTCAGATGTCACCGAGCTACACCAGTTGTGATCCGGTGTGGGCCGTCTCACAGTAAGTGGGGAATCTTCGGAGGGGTTCAGAAGCCCAAACCTATGGATTCACGTTGCACCTCCGAATCCGTATAGAGGCAGATATCCTCCGGCGTGCCATGCTCACTGAAGTTGTTTAATA
The DNA here is from genome assembly GCA_944474145.2 of Dicrocoelium dendriticum. Taxonomy (NCBI): domain Eukaryota; kingdom Metazoa; phylum Platyhelminthes; class Trematoda; order Plagiorchiida; family Dicrocoeliidae; genus Dicrocoelium; species Dicrocoelium dendriticum. Next base: position 40,903 of record CALYDF020002346.1, on the reverse strand, counting down.
CGTCGGTAACAACTAAGTGATCGGGCAAACTTCTAAGGCAACCTGAATCACATAACTCCACTTCCGATATCACTTGAAGTTGGGGCAATGAGTGCTTCGATTTGCTCTCATCGCAGTTACCGCTGCATGGTTTAAAGACCTCCACATTAATGTACAGTAATGGATCGCTAACGGAAGAATGTTGTTCCACCTCGCTCAATGATGCGTTTTGACACTGGGTGGTGTCCGATGCCGCTACCGATGTCATTCCCTCAAGGTTACTTCTCGCATTAAGTTCTTCTGTCGCCTTGAGTAGTAATTAGATTTCCCCCCTAGCAGTTGGAAATCCGTAAACTCTCACTAGCACCAACAGCTCTGCAGTATTTCTTTTCATACAGCAGCAGTCTACGATCTAGTTTTAGTGTATTGTTGTAAATGAAGGTATTCGTATGGTTGCAGTACTCGTGTACGCAACTTAATAACACACCTTTGTACTTTACTGGCAGCAGAAGTACCGAGAATGTTAACAGCTTTCCGTTCACTGACAACTTCTCAATGTCTGAAAGGAACTACGAAGTCATAAGGTCATGCTTTTTTCATTGCTGATCGAAGGTACTTCTTCAAATACCTTAGTTTTGAGACAGAGTAATCACAGGTGACAATTCTTATAGCTCGGATAAGAAAAAGACGCAGCACGATCGCAATTTCCGATGCAGATTTTCCAAGGTAGATTCTACTGTATGAACCCCAAAAGGTCCACTGGATTTGTCGTTTTCTTATGCTTCTTTCAACAAAAATTTCCCAACCTTTTTACGCTTTGCTAAAGTGGACAACCATAGCTATCATCAAGCATATTTGACGGTGTAAGGAGACCATATTTGTTTGTGTTATAATTAAGGGGACGCCTCTGTTCTAATTGCGTAAAGCACGGTTGGAGCACGCCTACGATGACGACTTGTAACGCTTGCCAGTCGAACGGAGTTGCGCTGACCTGATGACGCTAGCTTAGCCGGTGAGACAGAAATCGAGCGAAATTGAGAATCCTAGCCGCACGTATTTGGATAGACGCGGAGCCCTCGGAACGGACGCACACGAAAGGGGGTTATGATAGACGCGCTAATGACTAAGACGCGAAGGCTGGCCAGATAACGACGCACACAAAATCACGTGACCCCACCGACTCCCAAGTAAGGCGAAGAGTAAAGAAAAGCAGGCGGTTCTCTGAGGGCTCTTTTACGACCAAAAAAGGGCGAATCACAGCCCGCGCTATGGGTCATTAAGTTAGGGAAAATTTCTACCACGATGAGGTGGTGGTTTGTAAAAGGCCATAGTCCAAAGGTGCGCAGTTGGGCCGCGTCTCGGAGTGGCTGAAAACTGCTACGTTGTGGGGAGGAATTGGACCCTGATCCCCACAGCCATTATTCTGGAGTTTCTGGCGCATTTTTGCGGGGACTTTTGACGGCTCCGCAACAGTTTGCAATGGCATAACTTCCTTAAATCAAACTGTCAAACTGTCTATGACTGACATCATTGCCAGTTTCAAAGCAGCATCAAATCTCGATGATGTCTCAAACAATACTTCACCATGGATTTGCTTATTTTTGCGGATTCGATCCTCCGTACTTATCCGCAATACAGTGCAGAGTTGTTTGGATTCATCCACTGCACTAACCACCATCTCTCTATTCTAAACAAAGCGAACGTTGTGAGCCTGACAGAACTTTGCTTACATCCAACCCACTGTTTGAACATATCACTGTGCATCAATTCAGTTTTGGGAGAACCCATCACTAAGGGCGCAGAAATGAAGTAAACGGAAAAGATAATATTGTGATGAAAAGTACCAATTTAAAACGCCGGTTCAACTTCCTTCCAAACAGATATGCTGAACCGTGGAATCGGCTCCCAATCACAATCAGGTCGTGTGAGAGTGTACAATTATTTCGTTCTAAGCTGAGAAGCCACCTCGAGCTGGACTCGATTACGACATATTGTTTGTGGGTGAGATCTCCTGACAATCCATTTAATATAGGACCAGATGACATCTAGTTGGCGGAACACCGAAACTTTACCCAATGTAAGTATCCATCAGTGTTTACAATATCCTCATAGTACATCATTGACATCCGCCTTCGCGTCAAAAGCAAATATGTAAGACATACATTCGCGGAAATATAGCTAAAGTTAAGAACATAACTTCATATCGTCTTTGCAAGAGCATGGGATCTGTGTACCTTTGGTGCGTATGATCCCCACCTAGATGGACAGGAATGCTACTGCTGCTCCTTTGATGAAACGTGGCTCCCCTCCATACGCCTGCTGGTCATATAACCAGATTTACAGTGGATATAGGGTGTGTGGTTGGAGCTGTGGGTGGTGCAGCGCAAGCCACCCACGGTCCCTCTGTAGGCACATGCGTCCTGTGGCTGGCCACAGTGACAGGCAAATCCGAAACCGGATGCCGCCAACCATGTATGTATATGTGCCCCATGCTGAGGCTGATGTTGCATTTTTGATGCTTCTTCACCGCAGTTGGGCTAAACCAACTTACACTTAAACTAGGTCTTTTTAAGCTGGATAAATTTCATTCCAATTTATTTGGTTTGTTCTGCCTACCTGAATAATGTTCTATTGACTGGCCACGTTGTTGACGCTAATTGCGCTTATCTTAGGTAAATTTGTTACGTTTTTACCATTTTTAAATAACTTGCGGACATTTCTTACTTATCACGGATTCGTTGCTAACCAACTTACTTCATATGGTAATTTAGCGAAGAGTTATGCCGCCGTATCTGTATGCATAATTGGATTTGTTTCATTGCATCTTGTCGTTTCAAGTGATTGGCTGTTGCTTGATATCCCCGGCGTGGCTGCGCTTGATGTGTATGTTGATAAGGTGCCTACCTGTCTATTACCCACTAACTCGTTGATACTGGCTCTAGGAGACAGTTGTTCGTTGCTGGAGGGGACGGGGTGCACGGTCCTTGTGGTCGTGCTAGGCTCGAAGAGTGGTTCCATGCACTCAGTGTGGAGCGGACTACGGTCCAGCCACCGCCTTATGTGCGCTTGATCACCCAAATACAGCGTGCTTGTGTTTGCTTGTGAAGGAGTGTGAGCCGGCTCCGTTGATGAAACGTGGCTCCCATCCACTTGCCTCCCGGTCTTATTCCTTCGGGTTTACACTGGATATGGGGTGTGTGGTTGGAACTGCGGGTATTGCAGCGGAAGTCACCCACTGTCCCTCTGTAGGCACAGGCGTCCTGTGACTATCATTATGGAGGCCACATTGACAGGCAATCCTAGAAGTGGGTGCCGCTAACCGTATGATCTATGTTAAGTCATGAAGAACCTTCTCATCTGATGAGAAATACATCTACCATTATTATTCTTATTAGTATTAATATTATTATCAGTAATTATCCAAGCTGCTTCAGAGCGGCGACAATTTCCTGGTATTCCTTCATGGAAACCTTTGCAACGGATACTGGAACACTTCATCCAGCTTCCATACCCCGCTAGATACTTAGACCGGCCACTTGTATCGAGACGTTTCAGAGGTATGTAGATATCTAAACGGACGAGTATAACCTGTGCATTGTACCAGAAAATGTAAGAGTCGTCGCCGAATCTGCATGTAGACAAGCCAGACTCGAGGAATGGTTTGTGCATTGCATAAATGCATTTTTGGGTCGAATTCCCAGAGGCGACTCAGAACACCCTCCATGACACCAGCATTGTCAGATGCATGGTGACGGAAGTCGTCAATCCGAATTCCATCCTACTCTAATTCTCTCAAAATCAGTCCAGAAAGTTCCGCTACGTCTTTGCTGTTGACCACGCTGAAGCGGCAAAACCTGTTCTACATCTTCACTTCGTTTTTATCCAAATTTATGTGACAAAACAACTGAATCACCTGCTTTTTTGCTATCAAAAAGTAAGTGAAAATATTTGAATTCTTTTACCTGAAGGCCGCATAATTTTTACCAATATTCCATTTGTTATTATTCGTTATGGACTTACAGCGGATTTTCAGTTTGTGATACTTATACATCGCAGTGAGTTCACTGATGTCAACGTAATATTTCTGACAATCTTTCTTTATTTGTACCTGCATAAACTATTGTTCCATTGGTCCATTGCGCTCAGTCCATTGACAAAATGCTTACAATCACTTTAAATTTTTGGAAACAAATAAGGATTGTCGAGCTTCTTACCACGATGAATTGCCACCGAATGTTCTGCAACGATGGAGTCATATTTGGTCGACAAATGTACACATTCTAAAAGCTTCCATTATTTTCTTGGCATTTTTCCATCCTGGATATCTTCGCGGATACCACGCAATGCCATTTACTGCTTGGCGCGAAACCTGACCATGTCTATATTTTCTATTTATCTATCTGTAATTTTACGCTAACAGTTTATTTCATTTACCTTAAGTACTGACTCCATGTTATCTATTGTATTTTCTCCATCCAGGCGGATCTATAGCTCCTGCCAGTTGAGCAACGCATACAACTTGCTGGATAAGTGTGCACATATTTTGTATTTAATTTCCACCAGTTTCTGAAACTAGGCTATTAGATTGAAGACATTCTGCAGTCGATGCAAAACAGGGTCAATTAGAAGGAGAAGGCACAATTGATGTCCACAATCTTTGGTCTGTTTCGAAAATCCCGAAAATACAGTACGTTGTTAGCTACCTTGCTTCAACATTTTTATTTGTTCCAGGTGGCCTTACATATCTGAATATATGATCGAGCTGTTGCACGGAAGTGGATCACAGCCGACCGACATGCGTAAAACTGCTTGATGTGCGTATTGTCGTGCCGAAGCATGGTTACCTTTCAACTTCCCCAAAGTTGCGCGCACCTTCTTCTCCAGCATTACAAACATTTCCCGCTGCATCAACTCTGTCAATGTCTATCTTTCAATGGTCTGGATATCAACGTTAGCAGTATTCATTTCATTTTCAGTCTCAGTGTGACTATGGCCTTTCGTTTTTGCGACGTCGGTCACGGAAGTATTTTGATGCATTTATATTTGCTATCAACCAAACATCCGTACTGAAATTGCCGCCCCCTGCCACATGAGAGCCGGGACGGACCATCATAGCTCCTCCCCCCACCGCGCACCTATGCTACGCCACAACAGGTTGTGTTGAGAAGCAGTCTAACATTCATACAAGCGATAGTGCGGTTTAAGGAACTATAAAAATTTCGTTCTAGCTGGCCACTGTCAAAGAGCAACTGTCATCAGGAAAAAACCCTGAACTGCTGTTTCGTGCTACTGGGAATCAAGAATTTGGAGCCAGTTGTGAACAACTGGTATCAGTGATTATTCTTCAGGCCTATAAAATCAAAAACCGAAAATTGCAATGGGTGTACAACTGATTGGATTAATTTGAATGAAACTAATCGCGTGGCAGTCAGGTTTGTGAACCGACGGGCAATCCAGGATATGACAATTACGCTTTCTCTCCAGCGCCACTGGCTTCGGCGTATTTCAGTTTCGCCAGCCAAGGCACCAGCAGAGTCTGGAATAGTTTCTTTTGAGAACATAAAGGCGGCTGCAGCAACCGCGCATCGCTTGGCTCGGCTGTTGAAAGCATACGAAGGCGTAAACCGTACATTGCCCGAAACGCACTTCTATCTGATGCTTATTGTCGACAAGGTGACCAAAAATGTAACTATTACTAGCTCCAGTGCCAATTTGACGTGACCAACGCGGGCGATGCTCACTGACGCGCTTTGACAGTTGCCGCGTCATAGGCGCACTCGAATTGGTAGAAGGTCATTGAAGCGGTCAGCGTCGGCAGCATGCCCTTGATTTGCTTACGGTTCTGTGGTCGTTGCTTGGAAAAGGGGTTCACCTGCAGACGAGATTCTTCTACATAAGCGTTCTGTAACCTCATCCCCATTGGAAAGAAGTCTTGTGATTACCTCTATTTCTCGACCTTTGACGCCGGTACCGGTTAGATTCTCTTCGGAATGTTCTTAGACAGGAATCTGTCAGGGTACTCATTCTCACTCATCATATTCTGTATGAATGCACGTTCATCATTCAAGGTATCTTCAGTACAAATTTTACGTACTCTTGATGTAAGACGGCGAATAAAGTTTCGCATAGATTGCAGATATATAAAGCCGTAGAAGTTCGTCTATTGTCCACTTCACGGATTTTTCCGGTAGACACGGCAACAGATGTAGCCGTCTGTCCTACTGACTAGCAGGACAACAAGAAATGGCAAACGATTGCTTGATTCCTTCTCACAGACCAACTGTATGGCTGTTTGGGCCTAGTTAAAGTGGTCGAGAATTTTATTTAGTTAGTGTGTTTATCAGTGACGACACTTACTCCATATAACGATGGTAGAATTCAAGATTGTTTATCTCCGGTTTTAACGTAGTGTTCTTTAATTCCGCCATAAAGAAATGCCAGCCAATAGTGGATGGAGTGGAAATTCCATGGTAGCACCGTACTTCTGTCGGTAGTACGTCATCATCCCCATCATTACACGTTAGCTGGAGGTGGAAAACACCTCGGCTTTTGTGCCGCAATAAAAAAGACAAGAAAAGGAAAACAGTGGCACGCCCGCTGAGTCCCCAGTAACGGATGGACATCGTTCCGGAGAGCTAACAGCTGGCTGCCGTAAAACAGAGTCGGATTATGCCTAACAATTGAGATCGTGAATGGAGGGGGATGCTAAACAGGAGGGGATGGACAAAGGAACTCACAACACAAACGCCATTGAGGTCGGCTCCTAGCCATATCAGCAAGTGTGTCCAACCAAACGTGTTCATCGTCCTTAGGACCCCAACCAGGCAGTCGGGATACACCAACCGAAGCCAATTTCGAAGTGAGGGTTTCCATTTCTCTCGACCAAGTCATCACTTGGCCTCCCTTCCTCCGCGCAAACAATGCACGGCGCAGGAGACGGTGTGCTGGCACGCGCAACACGTAGCCCGGCCATCGGAGCATGGTGCGTGATTTAATGCTGTTGAGCGATCCAGTCGCTATTCCTGCACCAAACACACGACTCCGAACACGCTCACTGCTCACGCAGTGTTCCCACCAGATGTGAGGTAAGCTGCGAAAACAGTGATGATCGAATATGACGAGCCGTCGGTAGTACATACCAATATATAAATGTAAATATAAATATATACATATATATATATATATATATACATATCTATTTCGGTAGTACATACCAATATATAAATATATACATATATACGTATATGTATATATATATCTGTCGGTAGTACATTCCAATATCTATATATATATATATATATATATATATATTCGCAACAGTCTACGAATATACATATAGCCATGAAATAGGAATTACCCGTTACAGGTACACAGCGATTGGAGGCTGTTCAACTAACGCACCGAGACACACATCTACATTTGTGAATTCCTTATATGGTCACACGTAGTCGGACGTCCTCAGTGAATGAACATTGGTGAAAAGCGAGACAACGTCGAGGTAGAGCATTACCTTCACATTAGTGTTGCAATGGTTGATGTCTGCAATGTATTGAAAGCTATCCCGTAGGCTGTAGTGTGTTAGAGACTGAAACTGTATTTAAGAGGAAGTAGAGAGGTTTCTGTACAACTCTATCTAATTAAGAAAACTCAAATACATTTAAGTGCGATTTGTCAGCGGTAGTGTTTGTTCAGTTAATCGTTTATCCGTATTCGGTTAGTAATTCGTATTGGTGTCATAATTTTCGATATCTTCTTTTGGCATTGTATGTGCATCGTTTCCCAAAAGCACAGGTTTCCGAAATAATCGTAGACACGTGTTTTAAAACAGTTAACAGAATCGGCCTCTATTAATCCTTTTGGTAGTATATTCCAAAAGTTCACGGTTCTTCATTCTGTACAAAGCTGATGTGATACGTTGTTCATGCAGGGGACCCTGAGTTGTTGTCTTACCGACTCAAGTATTGCAACAAGCCACTGTGCGAGTTGGGTGTATTAAACATGGGCAAAATGGGGCGAAGCAGAGCCATGACCTTATGAATCCTGGGTAATCCGTAAAGCCCCAGGATCTTCGTGCCGCTTGGTTTCAGGCTTTCATAAAGGGCAGGTGAAATGTATCCCTTATTACAAGGTTTCTGCAGACTCGAAGTAGTCTGTCTCTCAACTTGTTCCGTCTGGTCTTTTTCCCCCATTCAGTAGGAAAACGGTCTGATTGCTAAACAATTTAGCGAGTTTCTCAATGCAGTCCTTCCTGTCTAAGAACACAACTCTGGTACGTTTGTCCGACCTGTTGCTCCATAGATTCTACAGAGCGTCACAGTTCCTTCGTGTCAGCGAGCCATGGTTATGGACACCGTACTTGCGATACTGGTAAAAGAAGTTAACAAGCGAGCATTTAAAGAGCTCCAAGTCCACGATCGAATTTGGGACCAACCATTTCTTCTGGCCAAATAACTTTTCAAATTCCAATCCATAGTGCAGCTAGTTGTCAGTGAGCCAATGGGCGCAAAATTTTAAGCCAAGTGACAACAATTCGACCAGAGGGGCGATCATTTTCAGGCTAGCAAAGTTGTGCACGTAATTCTCAGGTCTGCTGGGGAACGAACGCTGTAGCTTAAGCAGACACCAATGTGCAAAAGTTCAATAGTGTATGATGGGGCAAAAACCAAAGCCTTACAAGACCCACAGGATGGATATGTAAAAGAAAATTAAAAGCAAAATGTTCCAACGTGGAACGTGAAGTATCAGTGGTTAAACTATTGCACTTTATCAAACTGTTGTGTAACGTTTATCACTAAAATGAAAGTCTAAGTCTTTCGAATATCGTCATGTCTGGTGCGTTCACCACATATTTGGTAATGCTTTTCAGTAGAACAGATTCTAGGTGAGTAAAAATACTTTCTACAATTCAGACAGGAGTGTTGCGTCATAAGTTTCATGTGGTTCCCTCGGCTTTGCTTGTAAGGGACTACAGTCAACAATGATGTACATGGATGCTCGCTTTCAGTTAGTATCCGGTATGTGAGAGTAAGATCTCCGCGAAGCCGTCGGTATTCTAAGGAGAACACACCGAGTACACGAAGACGCAGTTGGTAACTTAGACCGGATAGTCCACGCGTTACCTTTGTGGCTCTTCTTTGAAGTTGTTTCAATAGACGAATGTCTCGTTTTAACCATGGACACCAGGCCTGAATTGCATATTCAACGAAAGGGTGAATATAGAAGTTAATCGACATTGGTACTAGCCGTCGCTCAAAGGTGCCGAGAGTTCGCCTCAAAGTCTCAAGTTCAAGTTCGCCACACTTGCTGCTTTCGAACATTGGAGCGAATTGCCAAGACTCTCTTGCACTATTAAACCTAAGTCGCGTTCACTAGTCACTTGTTGCAGGACGTGTTGCCCCAAAAGTTATGTGTTGACGAAGCTGCTGCGCACCATCAGCAGGTGGCACTTTGCAGGGTTCAGTGGGAGCTGGCTCCTTTCCGCTCATTCCTTAATCCGAGTCAGATCTTCCTGGAGGTAGACACGGTCGGATGCTGAGCGAATTGCTCTCTATATTTTAGCATCGCCTGCAAATATTTGCATCAGAGAATGTCTGCTGGAAGGTCATTGATGTAGACTAAAACAGTAGCGGGCCGAGGACGGATCCTTGTGGTAAACCACTGGAGACGCACAGGCTTGCAGAGTGAGTGCCGTCTACTCTTACCCTGATTGCTCGGTCGTGTAAGTAGTCTCCTAACCAGGTGAGCAGGGAACCGTTGATACCGTAGACACAAAGGTTTTGGAGAAGAAAAAGGTGAGCGATGCTGTCGAATGCTTTAGCAAAATCCAAGTAAATCACATCTATGGGGACTTCTTCATCAGCCGCCCTGCTTCATGAGTCCCGAGTAAGCAGCAAAATGGTGAAACAAGATCGCATGCGTCTGAAAGCATGTTGGGCATTAGAAATTATCGGTTGACTTTCAAAATACCGCGTCAGTTCACCTGCGATTACTGATTCCATCAGTTTTCATAAAAAAGGAAGGAGAGTAATAGGTCGGTAGTTGGCAGGGTCCGATCGCTTACCTCCTTTGTATATTAGAGTGATAATTCCATTTTCCCACTCAGATGGGACTTACGCATATCCTGGAAAATGGTTGCAAGTGGTGCTGCTATGTTGGGAGAAAGGGTTTGTTAGTACTTTTGGGCAGATCATGTGGACTCCAGATGCACTGTTCTCCCGGACAGACTGTAATTTGCTTGTAACAGCAGCTGGAGTAAAGATGACGTTGGATAAGCCAACGACATTTGTTGGGTGTGGATAAGACGAAAGTTCCATGGTATTTGTAGCTACGGAGACAATGTCTTTTGTTAGCGGTAAATTTGCTAAGCAATTCGCAAGATGGATGACGCGAGTTCACTCTGGATTCCCACCATTTGTTTACCCACTCTATGAACCATAGTTACATACCCTCCCGACATATGATTGGCCGCATCTGGTTTCGGATTTGCCTGTCACTGTGGCCAGCCACAGGACGCCTACGTCTACAGTGAGGCGATGGGTAACTTGCGCTACACCGCCCACAGCTCCAAGCGCACACCCCATATCCAGTGTAAACCCGAAGGAATAAGACCGGGAGGCATGCGGATAGGAGGCACGTTTCATCAACGGAGCCGGCCCACACTCCTTCACAGGCAAACACAAGCATGCTGTATTTGGGAATCCAGCGCACACGAGGCGGCGGCAGGACCGTATTCCGCTCCACACTGAGTGCATGGAACCACTTTTCGTGCCCGGCACGGCCAAAAGGACCGTGCACCCCGTTCCCTCCAGCAACGACCAACTGTCTCCTAGAGCCAGTATGAACGAGTTAGTGGGTAATAGACAGGTAGGCACCTTATCAACATGCACATCAAGCGCAGCCACACCGGGGATATCAACTAATAGCCAATCACTTGAAAGGACGGTATCAAATAAAATAAATCGAATAGTGCATACAGCTGCGACGGCATAACTCTTCTCTAAATGGGCGTATAAAATAAATTGGTTACGAACGTATCCATGATAAATTCAAGAGTCAGAAAATACATTTTATGAAAATGCCACAAATGCGAAAATATTACCAAACTTAACCAAAGTAATTTAACTGACGTGTGCAAGTACGTAGAAGATAGCTCAGGTAGACATTACTATGAGAAACAGAAGCATTAAGACAATATAGCAAACCCACCACCTGAAATAAAGAGACTCAGCATGCAAGCACGCGAATAGTAAATCGAATGCAGCGTACCTACAGACGCTGCGTCGGTGCTGTTTACGCTCTCAGCAGGACTCGTCGTCGTTTCGGTGTCGGTCCCTAGTGGCCTCGCTCATGGCTTACTAGGCCTGCCTAACTCAGACACTTGCGACCGCACGTGCTACAGCACCATGTACTCGATGTCGATGGAGTACAACCCATCGGCGACTGTCGCTTCCACAATAGCCGCTTCTTCTCTGTATGCACGAGGGATTTCTCTTGCACCTCGGAAATGATGTTCGTGATCAGACGGGGCCATGCACGCCAATCAACCGCTTTCGATCCCCATAACCTGCAATAGGTGTTGTGTAATTCGCAAGATGAATGACAAGATTTAACCCTTGACTCCCACAACATATTCGCTCGTCTCCTCTGGATACCATGGGTGCATGCCAATCGACATAACTACTATGTTATTAGCAAGACGCATGTCGGGATCTCACTCCGGATGACCAAACAAGGCGCCCGACCCATCTGATGAACGCCGGCATACCGATTAGCTATCAGATGATGTCATATCGATGTTACCATGGGCTCAACTCACCTCTCACTGCGGAAACCATTCACTCACAATGTGCAACCCGTCCAGACCCCACACACAGCTCAGAGTTGAATGATCCTCGCGCCCCAGGGTCACACACCTCCAAGTTCCTCCCCTCTATTTGACTGAGCCAAACCATTTCAAAAGCCCAGCCCATCTTGTTCCGCTTCAGACGCTGTATAGTGAACTAGTAAGCTAAGAGTTAACGGACCTAATGCAAGTAAGGTCGTAATCCAATCGTGGACTCTGTTTCTTGTGACTCTTTATGTACGGTGGCAAACACCGTTCGCATGCCTTTTGGACATTGTGAAGCCAAGCGGTTTCGAAACTGAACGGGTATTGTAGAGTTAGGTACATATGGTATTTGGATACCCATTGAAATAGTACCGTAGTTAACGTCTCGGCTTTCTTTCTGGGTTGGGCCAGGAGTTTCCATGCGTCACTCGAATCCCCAAGCAATTGTATCGTTTACAGTTTTCTATAGCCAATGCCTCGGTCAAACACGATTGTTCGTTAACGAACAGAACATACTCGAGGAACATCTCCTTTTCTTCTGCACACAGTTACTCAGCTGCAAGGGAGCCTGGGCTAACTTGCGTTCCAATTCGGCAATCTTTGTTTGCACGTTGTCGCTCTCGCTTAATGCATGTCGTATAAGCGTTTTACTATTAGGATAAAACGGAGGAAGCCGCAATGACTTACAGGACCTGCTTGGGTATTCACTGCGTTGCACGCAATCATTGAAAATTTGCACACACGCATTAGCCTCAGCAAGTCTAGTGGTAAAACCCAAGGAACTGGTTTTAATTCCTTTACAATTATAAGTATCAAGAATTCGGGGACAAAGGTAAACAGTTTTGTTCAATGATCCCTGCAGCCTGTGTATACTGGAGGCGCTGACGAATCATAAAGCCGCGGCCAATGAGGTTGCGTGTAGTGTGGCAATGTGCCCAGTTCATGTGCTGGTATTGTTCACTGAGTAGATAGCAATTGCAACTGGTGCTGCAGTCCCCTGGATGATCAGAAAGAAGACGTCAATGTATGCGGCCACCTATCGACATTATAAGTGATTTTTGTGCATTTTGATCCGTACTGCTATAAACGCAGTTTTTCGGATTATGAGGAGTATACACATCATTATTTTTATTTTATTAAGTATAAGTCGACTACATTTTAGTTGGGAGACGCAGAACCGACCACTTGTCAGCACTGAGTAACAGGTTATATATATATAATCGATGTTACACAAGGCACACTAGGAAAGCGATGGCCAGATTTGTAGAAGCAGCAAAGCGAGGATTTCAGTTTACTCAAATATTAGTCTTGAAAAAATAAGTGAGCTGATTCATGTGCACCAAGAAATGGGATGTGATTGTGAGAAATGTTTCCATGTTGTAATAGCAAGTGGTCTTGCGAGTGCGAAGGTACCGATAGGCACGAGTGATGATATAGATACTTATCGCATGTAAATGTCGAATCAGGGACTCGAATTGGGTTTCGGTAAGTTGAAATGATTTGACCTTGAACCGATTGCTTGCACCGCTATCCGCAGTCAACTGTCGTCTAGTTTCTCCCGTACGCCATATTCTATGGCGTCCGATCTCATTGCACCGCATAGTATTCCTAACTGTATCCATCTGAGGGAACCGCGAGCCTCATGGGAATTAGAATCGCGGATTAAGAACCATCCGCCGTTATTGCAAGGTTCTTCAGGTGCCGGACAACATTTCTGAAAAACTCGGAAGAATGCTAAAGATCAGACGAAATATTGGGAACACGTGTTGGGTGTTCCATAGCCGCGGTAATCGCGAGTCGAGATGACGTCAGTGCGTAGCAGTAAGCGGTTCGTGTCAGATGCAGGGCGTCGGAAATAACAGCCAGATTGTCATGGTGGCCCACACGCCAATCGCCACGTCGGGGAGAACATTGTCGAAATCAATAATACAGGAATCACACGGACGGCCGATGGTTGTTCACAAAACAAAGTACAGAAATTGTGATGAGCACAATATAGGACAAACAGGAAAAAGATTATCCACAAGGTTATAAAAACCCAAAAACATGCGAAAAACATCACTGAACCTCACTAGTCCCCGCACATGAAGAAGGACGCAGCTTCGACTAGAACGAAGCAGTGATCTTAACCCAAGCAAGAAAAGAATACAAGGGAGGAAATCCTTGTGGGTTGGTTCTGCACCAACAATTCAGTCAAAATGTTCATCGACATCAATTCGGTGTATCAAACACTGAGACAGATAGAGTTCAGATAAATACAAGACTACAGCTCGAATGTAAGCAGCTTCCTACCCGGACACTGAGCCGGAAAATGAAGGTGAATCGGAATGTTGTATCTACACCTCCGGTATCAATCAAAGTGCGAGGGTCCCACATACGTCACAACAGTTCGACGGTCTATTGCAATTGGCTAAGCAGAGTTGCGGAGCACAATGAGTAACCAGTCGGTGCAAGCTAAAGTCGAGGGCTCCAAAAGCTTGTGTAAAGAATGTAGGAGTGACTGACGACATCCATCCGAGGCGGTAGGGATGCACAGACTTTGTTGCCAACGAACAACGGTTTCCCAGGCTATCGTGCAGGCACGCATGTAGAGAGGACATTTCCGGCCCACCACGTACCACACAATGTCCTTCCGCTCGGCGTCACGTTAATGCCCCGAGTTAAGCCATTCCGAGGAGAGTTCCTGTTGACCGATTTGCTCTTGCATCTCCGCCTCCGCTCGTCGTATTCTAACCAGGATGGATTCGTTCTAATCACATTTGCTTGCTTAGTCGAGGTTGCATCGCTCTCCATGGGCCTATTCATGGAGAGGTGACCAAAGGCGCATCCCCGAAAAATCAATCTCTCCACCACTACGCCACCCACTCTTCTCTGCCTGAGCCGGATATTGTTTATTTCTCGTAGGCCAGTTCCAGCTACTTCCGAAGGTTCCGAGCAGCTCTGTTGATGGCCTATTTACATTTCTTCTTCCTTAGTTTCTACGGCTTGTCCGTTCCTCCTCCTGTGATTCTTGCCTTCCGCGCCACCACAATGTTAACCTATTGATGTGTGATACCCCTAACGAATCAGTTAGGGTGGCTCAAAGTCGGAGGCAATCCACTGCATAGAAAAATAGATAACGGATGCATCGGTCACCTGGATAAACATACCGGGAGAGACAAACGTAAGTCTATTTTCTGGAACGGACACTTGCGGGGCGACGCAGCTTTCATCGCCACCTCCAATTGCGCCTATTAAACAATTAAAATCACCAGTGAGAACACACAAACCGGTATTTGCTAGACAGAACCACGGTCCGCTAACTTTCGTGTGCACTAACGTTGACGAGTCTAAATCGGGCACAATAAATGATAAGTTTCTATATGATCGCAGTTAGTGAAATTCCATCTGCGACGCAGTTGGTATCCAGGTGGAGCCCACTATACTGAGACGCGTAGTGCATCACCCCCCAGTGCACTACGGTGAACCACGAAGTCTATGAGTAACTCTAAACTCAGCAGATGAGACAGAGCCTGTCCTACTCTCAGCAGTTTGTTTTCACAAGTCATAACTGTTTGCAGTTTCTCACCGTTACTAATGATTTGTGATCGCCGCAAAGATTCCCTTCTTGATTCTCGGAGAGCAACACGGCAACTTCAAGACATGGCGAGCGATCAGCGAACCGGATGACCACGAAAGACTACAGCGCGAACTTAACGGGATTTCGAACCGATCAGTTCAGAAAACACTACCAACTAATATATATATATATATATATATATATATATATATATATATATATATATATTTCACAATCTGTGTGTGCCCCATGCACAGGCTGATGTTGCATTTATGATGCATCTTCACCGCAATTGGGCTAAACCAACTAACATTTGAACTAGGTCTTTTAAAGCTGGATAAATTTCCTTCCACTTTAACTGGTTTGTTCTGCCTACCTAATAATCTTCTGTTAACTTGCGCACTTTGCTTACGTTAATTGTGGTTGTCTTTGTTAACTTTATTGCGTTTGTAGCATTTTTTGAGTAACTTCTGTGCATTTTGTACTTATCGCAGCTTTGTTGCTAACCAACTTACATCATATGCTAATTTAGGGAAGAGTTATGTCTGCATAGCCGTATTCTTTAACAGATATATTTTATTTGATAATGTCATTTCAAGTGACTGGCTGTTGCTAGACATCCCCGGTGTGGCTGCGCTTGATGTGCATGTTGACAAGGTGCCTACCTGTCTGTTATCCACTACCGCGTCCATACTGGCTCTAGTTGGTCGTTGCTGGAGAGGAAGGGGTGCACGGTCCTTGTGGCCATGTTAGGGTCAAAGAGTGGTTCCATGCTCTCAGTGTGGAGCGGACTGATGTCCAGCCACCGGCTTGTGTGCGCTGAATTCCCAAATACGGCGTGCTTGTGTTTGCCTGTGAAGGAGTGTGAGCCGGCTCCGTTGATGAAACGTGGCTCCCATCCACATGCCTCCCGGTCTTATTCCTTCGGGTTTACATTGGATATGGGATGTGTGGTTGGAGCTGTGGGTGGTGCAGCGCAAGCCACTCATGGTCCCTCTGTAGGCGCAGGCGTCCTGTGGCTGGCCACAGTGACTGGCAAATCTGAACCCCGATGCTGCCAACCATAACGTAATCTGTGTACAGATACTGTGCCATCAGGACCATGGCAGAATAGGCTAGCAAAGCTATTGTAAAATAAGAAGGAAAACAAAGGTTTTTTGTCCATTTTCCACCCACAGTTTTTGAGCTTTTTCAACGATTTTTATTTGGTGAGGGATGGGGAATCACCGCAACAAGCAGAGATACACGCCCGCCACTGAGTTCGGTTTCGAGCCATGAGTTCCAACGTTTCCAACCAAGTGCACTCAGCATCCCTGGGACCCCATCCAGGGAGTCGGAAGGAACCAACCGTGGCCAGCAGTTTCGTCAGCTATTTCATCCTACTTCTTCGAGTTATAGGCTGTCGAACCCTGTCCAGCGACCACGAACAACGCACGACGCGGAAGACGCTGAACGGGCATACGCAGTACGTGTCCGAGCCATCGTAGTTGGCGCAGCGAGACAAACACCTCGACGGAGTGCTTGTCTCCACCAAAAACATGCTGTCTGACCTCAGTGTTGGTTGCGTGGTTCAGACATCACACACGGGCGATGGACCACAAGCAACGGTTTTCGAAGCCAGACAGTCGACGTAGGTCATCGGTACGAGCAGGCCAAGTCTCGCAACCGTACAACAGTACAGAGCCGACAGTAAACTATAAACCCGTCCTTTAATAGAGAGATGGATGTCATGGCGGCGCCATAAATGCCTCAGCCTGGAGTAGGCGAGACGAGCTCTTGAGATACGCATCGAAATCTCGTTTGCAACAGCCCCACCCGCAGTTATGTAGCTTCCCAGGTAGACAAAACTCCTTCCAAAACTACTTCTCAGGTTTCTACATCAATGGTGAGTGCAGGTAGGGGCGTATATCAGTCTCGAAAAAGTGCTTTGCGCTTGGATGGTGAAAAGTGCATGCCATACTTCGACGATTCAATCGCCAGGTGATTAACTGCAAGTTGGACGGTGTGCGGACCGTCAACCAACAAGACGATATCATCAGCGTAATCCAAATCAACCACCCGACTACTTAGGAGGAGCTTAACACCAACGTACAACAAGTCTAGAACATTTTTGAGGACATCCTTAATGGCAAAGTAGAAGAGGAATGGAGAGATAGGGCATCCTTGACGAATCCCACTGGTGACAAAAAAGGAAGGCGAAAGCCTGTCATAAGCCCTAACTCTATCCGAGATCAGACTATGCAGAGCACGTAGAATGGAAACGAACTTCCCGGGAACACCATTCCTCAACAGACAATGCCACAATTCAGCCCTGTGGACAGAATCGAAGGCAGCACGGATATCCAGGAACACAACAATTGTTGGTTTTTGATACACATGGCGGAGATCGAGAATCTGACAAGGTGAAAATCCGATCGATGCAGCCGCGACCAGGGCGGAACTCTGCCTGTTTTTCTCGCTGTAGTGATTCACGCGTTGGAGATAGCCTACGACAGCCTGCTGGGAAACGCATTCGCGAGATTTGACTCACTAATCTTCCCGATGAACTCTTACGTGTGTCCCCACGTAGTATACGCTATCCAAATTTGACGAACTTAGTTGAACCGCTATCTGGAAGTGCTGGAGACACCACAATGCACGGCAACAAAGACTGTCAAGGACCTACGCAATTTCTCTTATCAGCAAAGCCTGAATTTGTTCGGAATTTTCAGCGGACGCTACCGAAGTTTACGCGGCAACCTTATAGTTGTGTAACAAATATTCAATGACCCCTACAACGTATGCCACCATTTGCTGCAATGTATCCATACCACCAAGCTTGGAAGTAACTGTCTGAAACAGAGTGGACAATACAACGCATGATGAAGATTAAATCAGCGTCATCTAAGCGTTGGCGAAGTTGCGCCCTACTGACCAGCTGCTGCAAGGCTTGTAGTGAGTGGTAGCTTACAGTCTGGAGATTTCCCCAGTTTACTTGTGTAAAATTCTAACTAAAACATTATTGTATTGTACAATTATGCGACCGGTGAGAATTGTTAAACCGCATGTTGAGTTCGATTGTTTGAGTCAAGCATTGCCAGTGCTTGGCGCTCGTTTCGAATGCAACACGCAATCGTTTTGTATGATGTGCTCTTTCCGTTCCCCTATCTGTTAGCGTCTACGGTATCGTCTTTTCATTGCTATGAGAATAGTGAATTCTTTGTTGTACGAAATAAAAGTTTCCGAGCAACTCGATCTACTTCTGGAATCGCTATCTGGACACGCGCTAAACGTTGTGCACTCAACGACATTCGAAGGAATAGTTTATCCGATTTGTCAAATCGATGGATAGCTTCCACGAGTGGAGTCAACATATGTATTATGGAGCAGGAAGCAATACGAAATTTGAAAAACAAACTAACGGGCTTTTGCACTAGAAAGCTACATTGATGGAGAGGACATACAAGGGGTCTGCGAGGAATAACGAAAAAGTTCAGGCTTAGTCCTGATGACCGGGTAAAGTGAGATGAAACGAAGACGTAAAGATGATGGAAGTTCGTTTGAAGCGAAGGAACGAACAAAACACAGTCGAGATAAACAGATAACCACAACACAGAGTAAAGTCGATGGAACTGTCTTTAGCTAGCCGGGGATCATAGAGCCAATACAAAATTAGAAAGATCACGACGATGAGCAATAAGTGTGTTTTGGGTACGGGTCTGTCTGAATTGTCATTGTGCTTGTGGCCTACTTTGAGGTAGGGACCAACTGGAAACATCCGATTCGAAGAGGACCTTTCTGGGCAGTAGCTTCAGCCTACAATAAAAAGGTCAACACGGCCGTGAATGAAGAATAGGCAGTTAGGATAAAAGAATGAAAAGCATTGGTTCCGTCACTCACCGTCCCAGATAAAACCATAGCACAGTTCCGGCAGTGTTCCACAACACCAGCGCTCCCACGTACACAAACAGACAGTAGAGGGCGCGACTCAGGTATTCTCGAGTGGCCAATAGCCAAGCTTCGGACTGTTGTACAACTTCTTCGAAGTACTCGGATACATTGTAACTAAGAGAAGGGAACAGTTCCAGATATAACGTAAATAACGCATGCGGCAATGGTAGGAATAAGTCTACGTAACACGGTGAGAAGCTGATCATTCAAGGGGTCAAGTTTACAAGGTTAGTGAAATGCAGAATATAGTGTGTGTGTGTGTGTGTGTGTGTGTGTGACTATTGTGCCACCGGCAGGGGTTCAATGGATCGAGGACTTCCTGATCGCAAGCAACGCACGGAGAATACTGCTCTGATGTGAAGCTGGTCGGTCTCTCGATAGGTCAGACTAAGAAAAGCCGATTGATCATCCGAGTGCATAAACGTATCCGACCATCCAACGACCCCTACGTACAGGCTATGTTGCGTGTGTGTGAGAAAACTTCCAAGGTTTTCATCGTTAGTGAACCCAGCTCCGCCTGTTGTAATCGTGTAATCAATGACACGCAAGCTTGAGTGGACAAATCTTAGATAGGACTTTCTGGATGCGAAACGTGGGAGACCGGTATAAGCCCCATCGCCGTCTAGCCAATTTCGTGTGTGCCTCAGGGAAGGAGGAATGCAGGCTATGATATGGTGAAGAGGCAATAAAAACAGCTTGGGAATTTAACCACACATTACACGAAGCTGCCAATTAGGGTTCAGGAAGTGGATTAGCACGCTGGAACAAATTCAATCCAGACGGACTCACTCTCATCGTCGTATAGTATTGAAAGTGGACAACGAGGAGGAGTGAGAAAACAAGAAAATACAGTAACTCCAAGCATAGCACGTTGTTATATGACATAAAATTGCAAAATGGTGGGTCTAACAGTTCGAAGTAGCAATACCAAGAAGTACACGGCTGTGATACAGGAGACAGATGCCCTAACTAATTACACGAAGTCCGATAAAGAAGATTAGTGTCAAGGAGAACTAATCATATCAACAGATTCTTCGTGTTTTCTGCAACAACAGCGACTGACAAGACTGGAGTTCGTCCAACTAGACACAGAATCGACGCCACCAAGCATGACAAAGAGCATGCAGGTCGGATTCAAAAGAAGTCCTAAAGAACTTTACACTGAGTTTATGATGATCTGCATGCCGAAGTGGAGAAATTCGAGGAATACAGACGTTCTGTCATTGATTGAGGTGACTCTTCAATGCTTGATAACACGGATCTTCCCCCGATGACACGCCGAGCTCTGCAAACTTTCAAGTGGGAACCGTGTTCCACTAGGATCAATTGAATGATTGCTTATAATCGCTGTGAAGATTGCTTCTATGGGTGCACCAGTTATACTGAAATTAGGAAGCACTTAGGAGGCTATTGTTTCCCTGTTGCCCAGCTTACAACCTCGTGTTGTCCAATGTGGCAATTTCCAGTTTGACTAAGCATTCTTTCGGGATCCGTTGCAACTGTAGAATGACTTACGAAGTACGCCGATACACAGCACCGACGCTTCGCTGCCGCGTATGGACTGGGGATACTACAAGGGTCATCCGGTCCCTACAAAGGCTTGAACTCGCGCCCTCGGATTACAAGGCATTCTTGTGATCCATTCGTCACCGGTCACGAGTTACTTATGCCGAGCAAAAGTATCTGTGGGAATTGACGACAATGCACGCTGGATGCAGACGATACAAAATACGTGCACACACGATGACAGTGCTCTTTTCATGCAAGCACTAACGCGTAAATGGCATAAAATCCCAACTTATAGTTATGGTGCTATAGGATATGGCGCTTAGTAAGCAGATCAGATGCCGACGACAGCGCTGAGAGTAAAACAGAGTTGTAGCATAACTTGATAAACTGGTAGGAACCGTTAAAACTTATTTGAGAGCAAAAAATCGGAATAGGCCACAAGTGCATATCAAGATAGGCGTAACAAAAGGGCATTGTCTCATGCACGGATTCTCCTTGGTCGCCGGTCTCAATGGCAAGGCGAGCAAGTCGCTAAGTTTCGTCATCATCATCAACAATGGCACATCAGCCATTTGAACTGATGGTTCGCTACCGTCTAATCATATCGACTTACAAAACGGAGAACAATAAGAGAGAGTAGAGAGGCTTACCGGAAAACCTTAAAACCATAAGCAAACATTTAGGGTCAAGGCAATTACACCTGGTGTCAACAATATACCGTGGCGAACTATTGGATATCGTGCGAAGATAAGACGGTATTATGAAGGAGGCTTTCAGCGGCTTTCACCGCCCAGCGTCATAATCAATCAGTACCCTACAGATAATTCACCACTACACAAAATACAAACAGACAGTCCAATTACGAGATGGCAGCAGACGCGTCACTGCTGTCGACTGCAAACCATGTTCTGTAAAGTTTCAAGCCAAGCAAAAGGCGAGTCACGTGGACTCCATCCTGGAAGAGGAGACGGACCAAGGGGACGCGGAGACCACATTTCCCGCTGCCGAGTCAACTTCGGTCTTGCATCGTCCTACGTCTGGTAGGTAGAACAAGCCGCACCTCAGTAAGCAATGATCAGGCATACCAGGTGCGTGCCCAAGCCAACGCAACTTAATCAGTGCTATCTGTTGTTCTAAGGAAATGGCCTGGTTACCATTGCATAGTATTACCCTACGTACATCGTCGTTGCGGATACGCTGGTGCCATCCTACACCAGCAATGTTCCGCAGACAACGATGATCAAGGGCTTAAAGGCGCCTCGGACTGAAGATGCCAAGTTTGTTTACAATAAAGTAGGGCGGCCCTCACTGTGGCCTTGTGAACACGGTCATTCAGACCGAGAGAAACTCCTTTCTGTCGACAAAAATATCGCGGATTCAAAAACGCAGTTTTAGCTTTTGTAACACGTGAACTGATTTCAGTGCTTTTGAATCCATCGTTGTTGATGCAGCTGCCAAGGTTAGTGAAACGATCAACCACATCGAGTTACTCGTTATCGAGGGTTAAGGTGCATTAGGTGGCTGGTGGTTCTGCAGCAACACTTTGCAACTTAAATCTGTAAAGCACATGCCAATAATGGGACCACACTAGAAAAGTTATTCAGGGTTGATCGTGCCGCCCCAAAATATCGTTAAGAAGGAAGACAATACCGTCTGCATAATCAAGATCAACTAGCTTCTCACCAGGCAGCAGGTCAACGCTTGCGTCGTGGGAATTCGCAAGGGAACACTGCATGATGCAGTCCACGAGGGGGGGGGGGATGAACAAAAACTGGGAAATGGACGACCCTGGGGAACGACACAACTTATCCGGAAGTTATCCGACAGATCATCATAGGCGCTGACGCGGCCTGTGGTGTTCGAGTGAAGAGCACGCAGAAGGATTACATGTGTTATGCAAACACCATTTCACATAAGAATGTCGAACAGTATGTATCGATCGATTGAATCTAACGCAATCTTGAAGTTGAGGAATACAGCTATCGTCGGTCTGCGGTATGCGTGGCGCTGGTCTAGCACCTGCTTCAAAGTGAGTATGTGGCCTAAACAGCTATCCCCGGGCGGAAACCTGCCTGTGTATCGCTAATGCAGGATTCCCTTTCCGGACTGAGGAGAAGAACTAGAACTGTGGACAGTAGTTTTGTCACCATTGGCGTTAGGCTAATACACTTGTGGTTAGCACAGTAGGTATCACTGTCCCTTTTGTATTTTGCCACTATAATCGATTCACTCCAATTAGCTGAGACACACACTTCCTTCTAGACCTGTCCGAACAGGGAGGTGTGTTTTGCAGAGGACCTCACCAACATCGTTAAATAGCGCAGGTGGCACAGTATCCGGACCAGCAGCTCGAAAACGATTGAGGACTATGGTCTGCCTTCAATGGAGCCTACAAACTAACCGCCCATGGATCATCCTGCATCATCTGAGTAGCAGGGGGTCAACAGAACTGAGCTTGAAAGTGCTCCGCTCAAAGAGCCTTACGGCGCTACTTATTGTGAACCAGTGCACCCGCACTGCCTCTGACTGACTTACTGACGCCTGGTTTCCTGGAACCAGTGGAGCAGATAAGCTGGAACCGCTTGAGATAATTGCCTACTGCCACCGCCTCCTCCATTACTTGAACCTTAATGGTCCATCAGGCTTTCTTGTCAGCACGCAGGATCCGCTTTAATTCGCGCCTAACAGTACGCCTGGTCACATTATGCTCAGAGCCAACCGGGAGGATTCTTCCGAATTCCAACAGATTCGCAGACCTCTCGGATATCCAGTGACTCGTGGGGTGACGCTTCGTAGTATCACAAGCAGATGTGCCAGCGTCGTGCATGGCAACTGAGATGTTATCCCACTGAAGCTCAGCGTCATTAAGACAAAAGAGCGTAAGTTCAGTACGCAGTGTATCTTGGTAAGCAAGCCTGACCGAGGGCAGAGATATTATCTCAGTTCCCAAGGGAGTAAAACGCTTGGTGTGCCTCCCAGTAAAGTTCACCGAGAAAGGACAGCGTATTAAAACATGATCAGTAGCTTGAAAGTCAACATGGAGCAAAAAAAGAAGGCTCCTGTAAGCCTCACAGTCCAGAGAAAACCTATATTTCTACAACCGCCATACCTGAGAGAAATAGACGCCGAAATATTAACTTGTTGCCTTCGCCACCTGCTCAGACACACTCTCGCGGCAGCTAAAATGCAAATCCAGCTCGTCGGTAGCCCAATGGTAAGAACTAACTCCAAAGACAAGAGGCCCGCCCACGCCAAATCAATGTGCATTTACTCGTTCTCATGTTCCTTACCTTGGCCGAACAACGAGGCGTCTGTCTGACAGGGTTAGGGAACACCATCCGGTCTGGCTTATGACTGCTTGTCGAAAACCAATCAGCTCGGCCATAGCTACGCATCTCGCTGACACTGGCCATGCAATTGAGATAGCTGAGTCATTCAAAGTGATTTAGCAGGCCTAGGACAATCGATCAAAGTGCGTCCGTAGGCGTTTGCTTGAATCCGCCGTGGCCATCGCTATTCCTCTGGCGTTCAAGAAAGGTTCGCTCAAACGTTGAGAATGCCTTGGCTCACTCGAAACGTGACGCGTGGCCCACAGAGTTGTGTGCACACTGCAGTTGTGACCCGACGGACAGCGATTGTGCTTGATCAGTGAATGTGAACTGAACGTAATTTGGCAAGCACAACGTTGTGTCTAACAGTTTTTTCCACCTATAATCGTGCAAGCCTGATGAAGAATTATTGGAAACACATGTTCGCCACTATCGACTTTTAATCGACAATGGGAATTTTTGGCAACACTTATCAGAGTAAACGCAAGTACTCCAGAACGAGCTGCAATCCAGGCTAGAACTACGTCACCTGTAACTTACAGCAAAGTGATCTATTTGGGTCCATCGCTGGCCAGCCACAGGAGAACGCCTAGTGGCAGTTCCGCGCCCCTTATGTATGAAAGCTGCGCTACTAAGAAACATCCCGTGCTCCGCACATAGCTGTAACAGGCGCTCACCGTTGTCCGTCCGGTCGGAGTCAAGTCTATATTTACCACCCAGTGAAGCTTCTGAAGAGCCCAGGCGACCTACTTGTGCATTCATATCCTCTGCATAAACTAAGATCTCTGTACTAGTAACCTGTCGGAGTAGCGTGTTCATTTCGTAGCAGAATGTGTACTTGGAAGTAGGTGGAAGCATAAGCGGAAACCACAAACAGTGTTTTGTATTACATGGTGAATCAACCATATTTGACGTCGTCAAAGGGGCTACACACGAACGGGCGTTCACCAGAATCCAATCAACCAACGATGGCTCAGCATTGGAGCTGAAAATGATACCTACCCCCAACTTGCCCCGTGAGTGCTTCATCAGCGTCCCCGGACGCGTTCAACTAATAGGGAGAAAACAAGTCGGGTGCAGTTAATTCAACAACCCGGTAAGTGTCATTGATCCTAGTTTCCGATATGCAACACATGTCTATACCAAGTGTGTTCAAGTGCTTGCGAGTGCAGACTGTTGGCCTAGTTGTCTTAGAATGCGAACCTTGGACGCCAGCAGGGAAACGGGACAACGTGGTCTGATAAGTTATTGTTTACTATACGCGTCCAGTGGGTGGTGGGGGAAGGTAGCTGCATTTGTGTTACTCCGGAGGTATGGCGGCTGCCGCTGGTAATGAGGTTGGGAGGGGAGTAAGAGAAGCAGATGGAAAAGAAAGAACGGGGACGCCAGAAGCAGCATGTCTTTGCTTATCCGGCCTGCTGTATGCAGCAGATAAGAGACGACAGTTGATAATCTGTGCGACGGCCGACGCAGGTTATAGTTAAAAAAAAACTTTGGAAATCGTCACAATTGTATGTGGACTGAGATACTGCCAGGGCGCCCGGACTTATATAGATTATGATCCTCAACCAAAGTTTGAGTTAAAATCCTATCAGAAAGGCAGCGTGGAGGTGGCAATGATCTAGTTTTACAGAAACGGACGCCATCCCACTTCAAACCCCAACCTGGATGACCAGGAGAATGAGTTTGTCTGATCCCTAATAATTAACCAACGCAGTAGGAGTAGCTCTCAAGGAACCGGGGGGGGGGCACCACCCAATATAGCTCAAAGGATCAAAGAGGTACGCAAACCATCGCAACACGCTAAGGTCCAGTCTTGTTGCGACGGACCAATGAACCACACACCACCTCCCCAACTATCATCAACACTACACCACAGCACACACCACTAGGCGTTAACTGTCATCTATTATGTATTGTGGGTTCCACACTATGCTTGTTCTCTCTTTACGTGCAGATCCTAAACAATGGGAAAAGAGGTGGGGGAGTGTAGCGATGGAAATGAGCGGTGCCGAAAACCTTCCAACACTCCGATGCATGTTTACATACGCCGGACATAAGCAGAAACGATGGAAATCAGTTTACACGGCCTCACTATCACGCACACACACACACGCAAGTGGTACATGATGCGCAAAATGTTCCACCGTAGAGAAACATACTCTTTGAAGAGTCGGGGGACGATTGCATCCAGAGGGCAGTGGGGAACATCCAAGCGACGAGCATCGGCTAATTCTGCTTCGCGTTCCGATCGTGTCATTCGGCAGTGTCTGGGCACCGGTGCGTCCGTGGCCTGACTTGTAGCCCCATCGCGGCCGTGTTGAGAATCAGTTCGTTGAACAAACGCGGAGATGGGCTGAACATCTTGACCATTGTGGATCACATGGACTGGTAAATGAAGTTTGTTCAATGCAGGATTGCGGCTGATTTTCGCAGCCATCTGGGTGCGAACTTGTTGAGCCGCAGCCTGTTAGGTTGAGAGGCGAGACGGGGCAAAAGCAGAGGTCTGTAAACTGGCTAACCGTGAACAAATTCAAAAAAGACGAACGATCTGTGTCACGAGGGCGAGCGCAAGAGCGCCACATAATCGAGTGAGACTGAAAGTGTGGGAGCAAAGATCCCTGTGCTTATGTGAACCGCATAACCGTGAAGGCCTACCTTGTAGGTCAGAAGTAGGTGACATTGTTCTTGCTCGATTTCTGTGAGCCAAGAAGTCCACTCGTGTAGCAGATGCTGCGAATCACGCATACGGCGACCCATTTCTGCTTCTAGGCCGGCGACTTCGTACTGGTTCAGCCGCTGAGCAGATCTGGTCACGTGCGAATTGACCAGACGGGCATGCAGATGAACTGGTAGTATCTGACGGTGAAGCGGAAAAACAGGATGATGTGCGTTGAACGAACATCCAAGAAGATACTAGCGTAATAGAGAGCATCACAGCGGAATACTCCGTCATGCAACGAGAAACCGCCGACCCCCATACCACATGGCAACGGCCCTGAGGACTAGTAAAAAATTAAGGAATTCATTAACATCTCATGGTGTCCGGTGAGATTCTATGTATGTTGGGGTAAATGAGGTTGAATCCAAGGAACAGAAACGGTGCAACGTAGCGAAAGGTCACGGGGGCACAATGAGAACGAACACGAACCAGTGATATAATAATGGCACTGCCCCATGCGATGAGAACGTACCAAATTATCATAGTAACCAATGTAGTCGAGTGTGTCTTGCGACAGCAGCCGATCCAAGTGTGCAGACGCCTGAGTCACGATGAGTAGGGCGAGTACACTGGCACACACCTTACGCACTGTTCCCGGTTGCATTAACTGTGTAGAGAGAGAGAAAAAGGGAATGGCAGTATCCTGCTATAAATCGGTGCCGCAGAGGCACTAGATGGATACATCATAGTGAAAGATTTGAGCTGTAGTAAAAGGTAAGTGATCGCCTAAGAGAGAACTCAGGAAACAGTAAGAAGAAAGAGGAAATTGGGTAAGCTGTATGCAGACGTAAAAGTATGGTACATGATGCACGCTTCGATTGTGAGAGGAAACGTGCAAGCGACCAGAGCGCAGCCACAACGGGTCGGCTATCGGACGAAGTGTGGCTGAGCTACCACCACTAAGCACTGAGCGGTAGTCTCATCAAACGAGAGCCCACCATTCGTCGAGGAACCAACAGTACAGTCCTATTTTTGCGGCATACAAGTAGCTCACAAGAGAACACAGGGAATTTCAGTCCTCAGTGTAATTGTGGTGAGCAAGGACAGCGGGATGGAACAATGGAACAATGGTTTATTACGGGTAAAAAAGCGTTGCTTAACAAGTCCCGTAGGATGGAAATTATTGTGAAAATCAATTGCATGATAAAGTGAAAAGCGTTGTGGTGGACTCACCATGGACTTATGTGGAATAGCAGAGATGTTCGCGTATTAAACATATAAATCCATAAATCCATTGGTTAGGCGTTTGGTAAGACACCGTTTGATTGCGTTTTGTAGCCCCTGGCTAACAAGTCATAAAATGAAATGTAAGTGAGAGAGTGCATCGTCAACACGTTTTTTAAATATCGCCAGATTGGGAGCAGAGACGACATAATTAGGGAGGGCGTTCCAAGGCTGGCACACGCGGAGAGAAAAGAAATTTCTACGGCATTCAAGCCGGCTATACTGAATTGTCAATTTCAGAGGGTGACCTCTTAGTTTAGTGTTGTGGTTCAATTCCAGCAGCGGACGACAAATGTGGTTTGGGTTCTTCAGAATCTGGTAAACCATTATGAGATCCCCCCGCAAAAGCCGATATGGACTGCTGTACATTCTTAGAGATTTCAGTCTAAGCTGATAGGGCAGATGAAAGAGGCCCCTGACATTCTTGGTTGCCCTTCGTTGAGGAGTCTCGAGAGCAACGTAATCCTGTTTCTGCCACGGCTGCCACACCTGAATAGCATATTCCACGTGAGGTCGCACGTAGGCGTTAAGCATTTGGGGATAAACCGCCTCATGAAAACTGGCCACCTTATCTGTTGGCATATGAAATGGTAAAATGCCACGTAACTAATGTGATGAGACAAAAAGCTGGCAAGTCATAGCATTTCGTATTGCGTCATCAGTACCGAAAACAATAGCTGGAGAATATATATTTAATTGCAAAAGAGTGCGACCGATGTATCTTAACCCGTTCGTATGCAGTGTGTATATTTGTACACAAGCATAGAATCATTTTCCAATGGTAACACTACCTAAGAAGCATTTAAAATTCAGTTTGTGTGCAAACAGACACAACCGTCCATTTTTGGGTATACTTTGCTTCGTTTCTGCACCCAACTAGGGATTTTATTATTCAAACGGTGTTACAGGGAAAATAAGCATTACTTGGTAGTAAGGGATTTTTATCGTCTAGCTTGCTGACCTACCTTTAAGTTTAAGCGAAGACGCAAAAGTTGATTTCTCTACGCAAACACAGCTCGCCGGGTGTCGACACCATTCGTCCAGAGGCATTGGGAGCAGCAGCAAGCCAACTGGCAGGACCTTTAGCTCAGTTCTTCCAGCACTGCTTAGACCAGAACCAAGTTTTCGCCATGTGGAAGCTTGGAATTATAACCCCGATTCACAAAGGTGGAAGCAGATCTGATCCCTCCAATTACCGCCCAGTATCCCTTCTTCCTATACTCTCCAAGGTCATGGAATCCATAGTAGCCGATGCACTGCTGTGCTATTTGGAAAACTGCAACCTCATCACTCCTGAACAGTACGGTTTCCGTCGACAGCGGTCTTGTACAACAAAGTTACTAATTGCACGCAGTAGTCGGACCAAGGCAGCTGACGCTGGAGAAGGTGTTGACGTGATCTACCTGGATTTTTCCAAGGCTTTCGATCGTCTAGACCATTGGATACTACTATCCAAGCTGCAGCATTACGGGATCGGAGACCCTCTTTTAAGCTGGATCGCCAACTTTCTACTTCAACGGCAATTAGTGGTCGGAGCTCTTTATCGGACCAAATACAAGTAGAGTGTGGTGTGTCGCAAGGCTCA
This sequence comes from Dicrocoelium dendriticum, assembly GCA_944474145.2. NCBI lineage: Eukaryota > Metazoa > Platyhelminthes > Trematoda > Plagiorchiida > Dicrocoeliidae > Dicrocoelium > Dicrocoelium dendriticum. The sequence goes on along the minus strand of CALYDF020002346.1, from coordinate 11,239 downwards.
GTTCTAGGTCCACGTTTGCTTTTAGTGTTTATTAATGACCTTGCACAGGGAATCGCTTCAAATTTCCTAATATTTGCCGATGATATCAAGATCTGGCGCAGGATCCAGGCGAACACCGACCAACATGTGCTTCAGAGTGATTTAGATACGATGTATCAATGGTCGACCCAAAACTCATTGCATCTAAACGTCACTAAATGCAAGGTGCTTTCCATCCGACATCAGAGCAGCTACTCATACAGACTCAGAACGAATATACTACAACAATCAAATCTCGAACGTGACTTGGGTGTCCTGGTTCAAGATGACTTGGGTTGCTCCAGGCAATCAGAAAAGGCCTCGAAGACCGGGAACCAACACGTCGGGCTGTTGAGGCTGGCGTTTGGACAAATAAACAGCTCCATATTTCGACAAATGCTCAGTGCGTATGCTCGCCCCCATGTCGAATATGCAATTCAAGCCTGGCATCCATGGCTGAAACACGACCTTAATGCACTGGAGCAGCCACAATGCCGGGCATCTAAGAACGTAATTGGAATGCGCAGTCTTTCCTACCAGGAGAGGCTGCAACGACTGGGATTGTTCAGTGGAAGCTATCGCAGACTACGAGGCGACCTGATTATGGCATACTTGATTCTGCGAGACCCACATGATGTGTGCCGCCCTTTACTGCAACTCAGCAGCAATACAAACCTGAGGGGCCACTCATTAAAACTCGCAGAACAATACAATCGTCTGGAGTGCCGCAGAAATTTCTTTTCCATTCGTGTCTGTCACCCGTGGAACGCTCTCCCAGAATCGGTCGTCTCTGCACCGACACTAACAGTATTTAAAAGACGGATGGATGATGCACTCGTTCACTTACACTTTGTCACTTAACACTACGTCTCCATCCTACACCTGGAGTTTACCATGGAATTATTTGTTGTTAACTGTGGGTGCTGTGAATCTAAGAGGATCGCAGGACTGCAGCGAAGCAAACGATAAGTCCTTATTTTCATATTTAAAGTATGAACTATTTTACTATCCTTATCATCATTATTGTTATGTTGATATCCCCCCCACCTATCCAACGGGACATGTAAAGTAACGCTTTTTAACCCGTATAAATTCATTGTTCATTGCTTATGACACATAATTAATAAACTGCATTCCAGTTCGACGTGTAGTTTTGTTATTTCGCAGAAGACCACATTATTCCATGAACAATGCTTTTTAAAGTGATGATGTACACAAACGTTCACGCCATGACCCATCAAAGTAGAAAGGTAGACATAAAAGTATGGCGACTGGGTTTTATACATCGAGTCACCAAGATTTTGGAAACCTATTTTCGCTGAATAATGTTCCCATTCATTAGTTCATTTATAGTTTGAGAAGCAGAAAGCGGCACCAGCAGACCCAGAAAACCAGTCGTCAGTGAGACAGGCAAAGACAGCGCGAGTGTACTGATTCACAATAAGGAAAGTTGTGCGCCTCCCTGAAAGGAGTGCTTTCGAGAGCAGTTCAGTTGGCCCTCTATTATTGTACCTATTCTCAACCAGGCGGTACAAGCTTAGTCTTGGCTGGTTTGTTTAGAAGCTCTGAGATGCCATCACAACGCTTAACCGTTTTCGGGCTGCTAGCCCCGATTCCATCGCAACCGCAATATGAAAGGATGATGGTGAGGTCCTCTGCAAACCACTGAGCTCCCACTTCGAACATGTCTTGAAGGAAGAGACCGTCCCGGATAACTGGAGTAAGTAGATTATATTGGCGATATACAAGAAGGGCAGTCGTACCGACTGTCCTAATCATATGGAGATGAGGCTAATGCCGATGGTGACAAATTTACTGGCTTCAATTCATGTTTTTCTCCTCAATACAGGAAGGAGATTACTGAATTATGGAAGAGCAGGCAGACTTCGGCCCAGTACAGATTTGATAAACCGCATAATCACTATGCGGCAACTGCTAGAGTAGTGTACACATATCATTAACTATTTATACTCCCAGTACTTCAAGAGTGCGTTCGACTAAGTCGATCGATCTGTTCTGTTCGAGATACTTCTGCGGAAAGATGTTTCCACGAAATAAGTGAACGTTCTACGTACTCTCCAGTTGAACACTACAGGTCACGTCAGCCTCTGCGATGACTTGTCGAACATCATCCTGACAACAAGTGTGGGTTGTCCAATTTCCCCATTTGGTTCAACTTCATCGTGGGATCCACCATGGGTGTATCCTTTCGGAGCTTCCAGATGCCTGGTGAAAAGCTTGTCGATCTTGATTGTGCAGACGGTACTATCTTACTGTTGAACGATGCTAGAGCAGCACAATCAACCGTCAATAACCTCTCCAGATCGCCCCAACATTTGGCAAGTGCTTTGCACATTCAAAGTGCAAAGCGCTGTCACAGGATCACCAGCCACTTGATGCTCCTTTGCCCTTAATGGCGAGGAACTCGACGTAGTTGATCAATTCACTTACCTTGGTAGATACATCTGCAATGATGTGTGCATAGTAAGTGAAGTCAGTTCACGTATCGCAAAAGCTAGAAATGCCTTCTTGAATCTGAGACATTTGTGGCGTCGGAAAGGGTTTCCCTCGGTCTGAAACTCCACGATTACAAGGCCGTAGTAAGGGCCGTCATACTCTATGAGGGTGAGACTTGGCCCTCCGATCTGACGACCTGCGATGCCTTCAAGTCTTCGATGATTGTTACCTGTGAAGTACTGTTGGTGTATGGGAGCACCAGCGTGCCTCCAAGGATGATGTGCGTAGGCGAGTGCTAGGCACTGATAAAAATGTTAGTTCCTTAGAACGACAGATAGCACTGAATAAGTTGCGTTGGCTTGGGCACGTACTACGTATGCCCGCTTACCGAGGAGGGCATTGTTTTCTTCGCTAGATGAATGGTGGCGCAAGATTAGAGGTGAGCAAAAGGGAAGTTGGCTGCGGAAAATGAAATCACAGACGACCAAACTCGGTGCCGTCCATCCGTCTCGTCTTCCAGGCTGGAGTAGACAGGACTGTCCTTTTGCTTGGCTTGAGACTTTACAGAATAGGTCGCATCTGTTGCTGTCTCACAGTCGGACTGCCTGTTTAACATGTGTTTGGTGCTGAGTTATTTGCGGGGTAATGGCTGTTAATGTTACGGGGCAGTGAAAGCTTCGCCGATGCAACCAGCTGCTTGTGAGGGCACAATGTTGACACATGGTATGGGCGCCCTGTTCTTGAATGTTTTACGGTAGCCTCCCTCCTCTCCCTTTTATTATTCCTTGTCCCGTATGTCAGCATGGTCGTACGGCATCGAAATATCAGTAGCTCGGGGTGTGGATGCGGATTTTGAGCAGTTCTCCGAGCTGGGTAATTATTTTGCAAATTTACGAACAGATAAGAGGCACACCAATGGGATCGCCGATCTCTGGTCTAGTAGCCGAGGCAGTGATGCAGGCGCTGGAACAAATAGCACTCCTGATCGCGAGAGCAAAACTTTGGGTACGATACGTAGACGACACCTTCGTCATCCTCAAACGTTCCAAATTGGAGGAAACACACGAACTAATTAACGGTGTGTTCGATGGCATCCAATTCACCAGGGAGGAAGAGAACAACGAGCAGTTACCATTCTTAGACGTTCTCATATGACGGACTGGTGCTGAACGATTGGAAACAACAGTCTACCGAAAATCTACGCATACGGACCAGATCCTCAACTACGGCAGCAATCATCCGGCAGCCCACAAACGCAGCTACGTGCAAACCCTTTTCAAACGAGCACAAACCCACTGTAGCACACCACAGCTGAGACGGGCAGAGGAAAATCATCTCTTCAATCTGTTCAAGCAAAACTCGTACCCAAAAGGCTTCATTCTACGCTGCCACGCACCAAGAAAGGTTGCTCGAGACACCTCGACAAATGCAACAACTGAAAAGAGAACAACACTGCCCTATATCAACGAAATCTCATAAATGGCAGCGAGGCTTTTATTGCCTTTTGGAGTCAAAGTTGCACACCAGCCAACAGAAACAATTCGCAGTAAACTCTTTAAAGTAAAAGATAAACTTAGCAAAGAAGAAGAAACTGGTGTGATTTATAAGATCTGCTGCCGGAACTGCGACAAATACTACGTGGGACAGACTGGAAGGAAGCTTGGCACAAGGTTACACGAACACAGCCTAGCCATACGTCGCCACGACCAGAACTCCCTGATGTCAGTGCATATGGATGCTGAGAACCATCAATTCGACCTAGAGCATGCCAGTATCCTCGGAAGGGCTAAAAGCCGGCAAGCACGTGAGTTCATTGAAGCCTGGCATTCAAAACAGAACTCGATCAATAAGCACTTGGACATTGAAGTCGCTTACGAGGCACTGCGAACCAGGCCCCTGAAGCCGCACTGATGATGTTGCCTAGTCAGGCAACGAAACGTCTGCAAAATAATTAACCAGCTCGGAGAACTGCTCAAAATCCGCATCGAAATATCAGTTCAGATGACTGATGTACTGTGCTTGGTGATGATAATGATGATTTCTGCCACGTGGTCATCTGCTGTAGGAGTGGATGATACAAGAGGTCCTCGATACCCAAGGCAGTTTGTGAGGAACTAGCAACTGTGTTGTATTAGCTATGTAGGTTTCCCTAGGCTAAGCACAACAGCTTCAGAGAAACGCAAAAAACGAGCATTGGTAGGTCTCTGAACGAGTTTGAACGTTGTGTGTAGATCGGTATGTGTCTGTCGATGGTATAGGCGGAGGGTTTTCGTGCAAGTGGGATCCAGCTAGGCGCGTCTTTCCTTACTCTGGATTGGTATCCATTGGGTGGTGCGGAACGATGGCTGTGGTTAGCATTAAAAATATATGTCAGCTATATGCCATAACGGAGCTTCGCTGTCGTGCGACCACCAGCACAAGTCGCACGCGGGCTGAGTATAACAGGAAGATGCCCCCCATACACGGATTCGAACCCGCGCCGCAAGATTACGAGAAGAGGCCATTAACTCTAGGCCGCGGGGCGAGAGATTAGTAATGGAAATTGGGAGGGGGGTAAGAGAAACGGGTGGAAAAGTAGGGAGGCGGAAGCTAGCAGTAGCATGTTTTTGTTTATCCGCCCTGCTGTATGCAGTAGATAAAGCGACCCTGTGGAACCTGCATAACGGCTGATGTAGGAAGTGATTAAAGTTTGATGAAATAGTCAAAGTTGTGCGTGGGCTAAGGTACTGCCAGGGTAGAGTGTGCAATGCAGCGGTACGGTTGCGAAACTTGGCCCCTAAGATCGGCGGATATAAAGAGGCTAGTTACATTCGACCACCGGTGCCTTCGCAGTTTGGCCCACACCTGGTGGGAACACCGAGTGAGTAACGAGTGTGTTCGACGCCTTGTTTACGGCACAGAAAAAGGAACTGAACCGCTCAGCACCGTCATTTCACGCACCAGGCTCCGATGGCTTGGCCACGTGTTGCGCATACCAGCCCATCGACTTCCACGACGTGCGTTGTTTGCTCACCGGGAATGTGGATGGAAGAAGAGGAGGGGTGGCCAAGCGATGACTTAGTCAAGAGGAATGAAGGTCCTCACTTCGGAGCTGGCCTCGGTTTGAGCGTCATGGCTCCCTGGTTGGGGTCTAAAAGACGGTGAACACGTTTGGCTGGATACACTTGATGACATGGCAAGGAGCCGACCTCATTGGCGTTCCTGCTGTGAGTTTCTTTGTATCACCCCATCCCTTTTAGCCTCCCCCTCCAACTACCATCTCAGCTCGTAGCGTAAAACATAATAATTTTTTTCTTTGCCTAGTAGCCGGCAGGTAGCTCGCCGGAACGATGCCTATCCGTTGCTGGTAGTTTAGCTGGCATGCAACTGTTGTATTTATTTTCCTTTTTCATTTAGGTATTGCGGCACAGTAGCTGAGGTGTTTCCCATCTCTAGCTGACGTGTATAATGATGATGATGATGACTGCCAGGGTGCCGAGTACGAATAGGGTCCTCAACCAAAATCTTTCGCTCAAAAGCCTGAACCCGAGGCAGCAGAGAGGCGGCAATTATTAGTTTTACAGAAATAAACGCCACCTCATTTCCAACCCCAACTTGGAGGATCAGGAGAGCGAGTTTGTCTAATTTCTAACCATTGACCGACCTGGTAGGAGTAGCTGTCAAGGGGTCGGGGGCACCAACCAGGATAGCTCAATGGGCCAAAGATGTATGAAAAATAAAGTCAAGTTCCATTGCAACGGCAAGTGCCAGTATACCGGGATTCCAATGCAGACTCAAGTTTCCTCAAATAAGTAAATACTTGTGAGTGGTGCAGTCATCCAGTGTTGAACCAATGCCAATAGCACAACACATTCGGTATGTTCTAGGAGGTACGAGTAAAATAAAGGATGGGACTGACCCCAATTGGGAAAGACAACAGAAACATTAGACCACGTGAAGCACAGCAGCAGTGGTTCTGTTGGATGATGTAGTATCATGGACCAAGACGACCGTCTCTCTCAAGTACATACTTTAGGCGTACCAGAAGACGCGCAGCCACCTGGCGTCCTCCTTCAACAACGCAAGCGTGATCATAAATTGATCACATAGCAATCAGCTTTAGATGGCTAAGTAGCGTCCGGGGTTGTGAATCGATTTGGTCTACGTACCTCGATTCAGATCAAAGCTTTGGTCTGCGCGGACATCTGCATGCGCTTCGGTGGCTCCTCAAAACGAAAGCTTCATACGCTCGACACCAACAAGTTAGCTGACTTTTCTACTCGATCAACTTATCAAGTTTTCTTATCGCATACATTCATTGGTGCTCCACCACGAGACATGGAAAACCGTTGGAGTTTCCTGCGTGAAGCGATGCTAACTTCCAGTCATTCAATCTGCAACATCATAAGGCGTCTTCTGAGGGGCTGGATTTCCGCACACTCACTGGAATTGTTTGATAGTCCTAGTGCTATCCCGAGCGATTCAAATAGCGGTGCATTGCGTCGCATTCTCAGCCAACAACTTAAGCAAAGCGTGCGTGAGGATCGTGAAACTTGGTGGTTCCAGTGCGCCTCAGAGATGAAAACGGCAGCCCTCTATGGAAACGTTTGCAAGCTCTTCTAGGTCATTCGAGGCCCCTGGTCACAAAAGACCTGGTGTCAGTGTGGTCATTTGCGAGGTTGACGGAACGCCGATAAGCAACTTACACAGGTGTATGGACCGCTGGGCTGAACACTTCACGCTCAATTCAGCTGGCCTCCTCTGTCGGCGAATCTATTGAGTATACCAAGTTGCGCACCTTGGAAGGTCTCATTGGAACCCCGCACTGAAGCTGAAGTCTGCCTTGAGCTCCGATGCCTGAAGCGATTCAAGTCTGCTGACCCAGACGGACTTCCTCCAGAGCTGTTCAAGTTCGGGGGAGAAGTAATTGTCAACCAGCTAACAGCTCTATTCTCTAAGATCAGGTGTGAAGAAATAGTTCCATCGGCTTGGAGCGAGTCAAATATCGTCACGATCTTCAAGAAAGGTGCCCGTACCCTATGTGCTAATCACCGAGGAATCAGTCTAATGTCCGTTGTCTCCAAACTGTTGACATCCATTCTACTCCGCAGACTAATCCCGAATCGAGAATTGCGCTCTCGTTAAGAACAGGCTGGTTTGCGCCCCGGTCGAGGGTGCATAGACCACGTATTTACGCTCCGTCCACTCCTTGAAACGCGTCATCTTTACCGCCAGCCTACTATCGTTGTTTTTCTGGACATCCGAGTTGCTTTCGACCCCGTCGATCAGTCAGATTTATGGCGTTGCTTACAAAGGAATGGAGTATCTGAAAAGTATATCGCCATCCTTCAAGCATTATATCGCAATGTTTCAGGTAAAGTGAGGGGTTATGGTAAGCTGTCTTCCCCTTTTGCCATCACTAGCGGTGTACGACAGGGTTTCCCATGTCACCATTTCTTATCAATTTTGCGATCGAGGATGTCTTAGTAAACTCTCGATGGCTTTTAGGGTTCTGGTGTATAGCTTTTTCTTGGCAACCGCGTGACCGATTTAGACTATGCTGATGATATTGCCTTGCTTGGTGATGGCGCACAGAGCACACAAGCCTTTCTAAACCACTTGGCTATTGAAGCATCAAAATATCGAATGACCTTTGCCCCTACGAAATGCAAAGTCCCGGATTAGCATCCATCTGCCCCAGTGCTCACTCTTTAAGGTACGCAACTTGCACAAGTGTAGAACTTTGTTTATCTGGCAAGCTGTCTCTGCTGATGGTAGCGTTGGAAAAGAGATTTCCTTTCGCACTGTCAATGTCCGTTCGGTATTCGTCAACTTAAGGCATCTGTGGCGACGCCGTGACGTTTCGCTATTGCTAAAGGGCAGTGTCTACAATGCCTGTGTTCGCGCGGTGCTGCTGTATGGGAGTGAGTCCTGGCCAATTCGTGTGAATGACTTGAGTCTGATTTCGGCCTTTGACACTGGATTTCTGCGGATAATAACTTGAGTGTGGTGGATGTACCACGTGCGCAAGGATGATGTTAGACATCGCGCCTTGGGTAACACGGGAATTCCACTTGACAGACTGGTGCCGCTGCGACAACTGAGATATCTGGGCCGCGTTTTACGCATGTCATGCGAACGGCTGCCATGACGCGCTCTCTTCGCTCGCATAGGACCAGGCTGGAAGAAATCTCGCGGGGGTCAGCCTATCACTTGGCGACAAACGATTAAGGCGCTGACTTCCATTTTAGCTGTCGTAGGTCCCGTGCGTCTTCCGGACTGGGGGATCAAAGATAAATAACACCGCTGTCTGAAAACTACTTTTGTAGATGGCGCAGAACTGGCCCCAACGGAAAATGCGTATAAAGGTTTGGCTTGATCTACATCGCAAACATTAAACAGACAAAAAAGATAAAACGGCGTGTGATAAAAACAAAAAAGAAGACAAAGTTCAAAAACGAAAAACTGTTGGTAACATTCTTTTCTTTGTGGTTTCTGTAATTATTACCTCCGTTTCATGGTTTTCGCTGGCTCCATGTCTATGTTATAGACTACCCATTATATATATATAAAATCTTGGACATGATCAAAGTGAGTCACTCACGTTCTAATCTTGATTGCAGATCATGGGAATCGAAGGCGGTTGATCGGCGTGCATGGCGCGATCTAACCACGAAGGCAGTTGCCGAAGTGCGAAAGACCTCATACATGCAGAGAAGAAACGGCAAGTGCGGAAGCGGCAAGCACCGATGGGCTGTATTCCATCGACATCGAGCGCATTGTGCTGTAGCATATGCGATCGCAAGTGCCCGAGTCAGGCTGGCTTAGTGAGCCATAAGCAAGACCACTCGGGACCAGTACCGAAGCGACGACGGGTCCTGCAGAGAACGTAGGCAGAATCGGCGCAGCGTTTGTAGGCATGCTGCATTGGATTTACTAACCGCGTGCTTGCATGCTAAGTCTATTTATTTCAGGTGGGGGGTTTGCAACTTTGTCCTAATGCTCTTCTTTCTCATATAAACGTCCACCTTAACTCTCTTCTATAAAGCTGCACACGTCGCTTAAGCCAATTGTAGTTAATTTCAATAACATTTTCGTGTTTGTGGCATTTCCGCCAAATACACTTTCTGACCTCGTGAACTTATCTCGGATTCTTTTGTAAACAACTTATTTCATATGCTCATTAAGTTAAGGTTTATGTCACCGTTTCCTTATGCATTACTCGATTTATTTTATTTGTTATCTTTTTCTCAAGTGATCGGCTGTTGCTTGATATCCCCGATGTGGCTGCGCTTGATGTGAATGTTGACAAGGTGTCTACTTGTCTGTTACCCACTACCTCGTCCATACTGGCTCCAGGAAACAGTTGGTCGTTGCTGGAGGGGACGGGGTGCACGGTCCTTGTGACCGTGTTAGGATCAATGAATGGTTGCATGCATTCAGTGTGGAGCGGACTACGGTCCAGCTACCGCCTTGTGTGCGCTTGATTCCCCACATACAGTGTGCTTGTGTTTGCCTGTGAAGGAGTGTGGGCCAGCTCCGTTGATGAAACGTGACTCCCATCCACATGCCTCCCGGTCTTATTGCTTCGGGTTTACACTGGATATAGGGTATGTGGTTGGAGCTGTGGGTGGTGCAGCGCAAGCCATCCATGGTCCCTCTGTAGGCGCAGGCGTCCTGTGGCTGGCCACAGTGACAGGCAAATCCGAAACCAGATGCCGCCCATCATATATATATATATATATATATATATATATATAATATGAGATATAGATATATATATACTATGATATATATATATATAATAATATATATATATATTGATATATAAGTATATATATATATCTATATATATATATATAGTATATATATATATTTTATAAATATACCAGATAGATATATATATATAATATATATATATATATATATATATATATATATATATATATAATATATATATATATATCCTATATAAATATATAATATTATATATATATATATATAATATATATTAATAGTATATATATAATATAATATATATAGATATATATATATATATATTATATAGATATATATATATAGATATATATATATATATATATATATACTAGATATATTATAATAGATATATATATGAGTATATCAATAGTATAATATATATATCTATATAATATCAGTATTCTATCTATCTCTATACTATATATATATCTGCTCCTCTAGTACTAAAGTCATTTATTTTAATTAATTTTTCATAGATCTCTCCATCTCATTACACACTCTCTCTCAGCACTCTCACGCACACAACTCAATCTCTCACTCTCCACACACTCACACACACACGAGCAGACACAGCACAATCGACTCTCACCTACACACAACAAACACACACACACACACACACCACCACTCACGACACAAACAGCCATGGCGCCTCAGAGAGAAGTAACGGCATAATCCTAGTACCCAGATGTGGGGGTGCCCGCCCCGCGGCCCCGCAGCGCCTCCCGAGGGGCCCCTGGCATGGCATGCGCTGCACACACCCACAGCTCCACCACCCCCCCTCATACTCACCAGTTTCAACCCGAAGCACACAGCACCGGGAGGCATGTAGGATGGGTTGTCAGCGTTTCATCTCCGGAGCTGGCCCACACTCCTCACATGCAAACACAAGCACCCTGAAATGTGGGGAATCAAGCGCACACAAGGCGTCTAGGCTGGACCCGTAGTCCGCTCCCACACTGAATGCCTCAACCATTCATTTGATCCTAACACGTCACAAGGACCG
>CALYDF020002345.1:0-18292 GCA_944474145.2 Dicrocoelium dendriticum | reverse complement strand
CTCTTAAACCGGCTACAGATTTATGGATGTCTCACCGAAGTGACAGGTGACAGTTGTCCTCTGGTTGACCTCGTAGTATTCAATAGCAGTGGAAGCTTGGAATAACGTGTTCCGCGACCAAACCGACGAACATATCCCTATTCTTTATGCTCAAATAAAACATGGAATGGTTTCGAAACAGCAGTCACCTATGATATTCGGCCGATAGTAGTTGTTAGTGAGAAGTGCAACCCACATAGTTCCCAAACCACTTGAAATATGACATGTGGCTATTATGCTGGTCGTCCGCGCAGTCCTCAATATTGGAGGTTGGTATACTTTGCGCTGATTTCACAAAACTTCCACATAGAGGCTGCGATAAACACCAGTGGTTATCCCCGGCAAGTTAAGTGCGCAATCACGTCGTTATTTATCAGCGGAAAACCGACCGCTTGCACGGTGCATGAAATTTTTGCTCTGTTCATCAGGTTACTAGGATTCAATCAGAATCTAAAATGCACACATTGCTAAACCATCTGTTACTAAAAAGTAACACTTGCTGACCATCAGTTTGTGTTCCCATGTTTGCAGCCCTGCGTTTATCTACCTTTCTCCCTCCAAACCAGCAAAGAATTAGGTCTGGTCAGATTTGCCCATTTTTCACCCCATTATCGTTGCTGTGTACTGTTCCTCCACTTCGCATATCATGCCAGCTAAACGTAACAATCATGGAGTTAAATCTGAGAAAACGGCTACTACTATCAAAGTGTTAACACCAGAGGTGCACTCATAATTGTTGAATGGGTACAAAACCGTTCTTCTTGATTAGTTGCCGGATGCGCTTGCTAGAATTAACTCCCTTGAAAACGAAATGAATACCCTAAAGAACGAATTGCTTTCAATTGCTGGAACTTTGGCAAAGACGATGCCACTAGCCCAACCGTCGGATATCAGCAAATCCGATAGCCCCATTGAAATGAAAGCCGCAGGAGAACTGCTTGCGACTATTGCCAGCGAAGTAAATAAAGGTGCTCACCGTCCCTCCAACGTGAACCTCTTCAACTTACCGGAGCAGGTTGCTGTTGACAGAGTGAAGTACATACTACTAGGTTTGTGTAACTTTCCTTTGGACAGTTGCGCCTGTAAGCGACTGAGAAAGAAGACATCGAGACGAACCTGCACCATCGTCTTTACCTTTAAAATTGGAGAATTAGCCGAGAGATTTATGGACAGTAGGTTTATCTTAAGAGCCTAGGCGAACCTTGGCCAAATCATAGTTAAACCCGATGAGATGTGTCTACAGGGAGGTATCCTGTCTTTAAATGCGGCTGCTGCCGTGCAGTCTAGATGCTCTGCACCACAGTGCGCAAGCTTTACTAGAGTGACCAAAACGCCAGGCATAGATCTAAACTCATCCCCAAGCAGATAATTTCGGTCACAAGAAAACAAAGCAGCTTCTAAAATGACAACGGAGGTCGGCGATGACCCCGTAAATTTTATACCTCTTATTGATAAGGTTGCTAGTAATGCGACTACAACTGTTGCCCAAAACAGTAACCTCGACATGCAGGATGAAGGCAGTGCGCTTGAGATCGTTAGTGCCCCGCTTCATGCTACTGCAGGCTTTCATGATGTTCAATTAAAAAAGTCTGCTCCATTCACCTGTTCGCCACAAGTAAAATAATATCTAGAAGATACAAGACATCCCTGACCTCAGGTCCTCAAAATCACGTTCGTCAACTCCACGAAAACACCACCTGTGCGTCCCAAAAGAGACAGCTACAAGGGCAAAAGTCAAACCTCGATACCAATAGGCCACACAATCACCCTGAATTTCGGACCTACTGGAGACACCGAACATGCCAAATTTCAATTGGTACCCTCCTGCTCAATGACATCAATCGTCACTACATGAGCAGGCGCGAGTTAAATTGACCGTCGGACGGAACTATACGAATACCGGAGCTAGACAAAGTCCCCTCCGTTATCCATTAGGTTTTGATCCTATACAACAACTTGGGGCATCTGTTTCAATCTTACCAAAAACATCCGGATCATTTTTCTGGAATATGTCGGGTTGTGACTTGCCACACCAAATCCTAATGAAGTAAACAGTTGCCCTAGATTATTGAGCCAATATTCTATCTACGTATCAAACTCGCGCAAATTATTGGTATCCAGTACCTAAGTGTCTCATGCTAACTCCGCTACGGTAGATGACAAGCCCTGCAATGACAACGACCACATATGTGGCACCAGTCCATCGTCCTATCATCAGACAGTTGCCTACAATCCACCTACTTCTAGGCGTCAAAATTACTCCTCCAAGGCATCGGTCATGCCTTTATCATCTACCGCGCCTACGGATGTAATACAACGCTCGCACAATGAAAGTGGCATCAAAATGTAAAACGTCGGAAACTGCAAATAGCCAGTGAGTATGGATAAACGTAACGAGGTGGAATTTGGTAGCCCTACCGCAGCCATGAGCCGGTTATAGCGTTTCTCATTAGCGTTCTATCAATCACACATTAGGTACACCAAGCAGGCTCCTTTGTCTTTTTATCTGGCCCTCAGGTGGTTCTCGTTACCGAAACATGGCACTCCTCCAGCAAGCCAGAAACGACACATCACCTCCAGGTTTGGAGAACTTTGTGTAATTGACGCGTCACTAGCCGGGGTGGCGGATCCCTTATCTAAATCCATGAGGACTACCATGCCACTAAATTTGAAGTCTTGTCTATTGGTAACCCCGAAAACACAGTGGCAGTAGTGGACTTTAATTTGCTAAACATCAATTGCGACTCTCTGACAGGACCTGAAGAATAGATAGCTTTATGACGCACCATTACGGCATGCGACTGGACGCAGCATGTACGTGCACCCACTAGAAAAGATAATGTCCTTGACTTGGTTCTGACAATAGGAATCTCTCAGGAATACTACAGTGTGTTAGAAAATATCCCAGGTAGCGACCCTAAGGTAGTGGAGCTATCGTTTTACATAACCAGAATGAAGGGTTACCCTGCAAAGCTTACGTCCGCCTATGTGATGGCATTGTCAGATCGGAGTGAGCGGATGGACCAACCGAGTGAGCCAGAGAGCCAATTAGTGGCGGATGTAACGGATTCGATTATTGAACTCAGATTGGCCGATATTCGTGTGAGTGATTCACCGTTTGTTTAACTAATGCAAAGAGGAACTTCATCGACTCAGAAGGATCATTGCTTATGGATTTGAACGTGCAACTTACATCGGAGTGTTTGCCTTGTCAAAAGTTATGTCATGTTCGTTGCGTTGTCTTTGCCGAATAAGCGCTTGTCCTTGAGGGACTGTGTTCTGAAACAGCCTACCGACCATTTCGGCGTATTAACTGAGATAGATTCTCCAATCTCTTCAGATACATAGATCGAGATGGATTGTTTCTTGCCATTGATATTCATGTAGCCACCAACGAACTGCACAGCAAGGTTGAATTCTGCCTGGGTATACGCGCACTAAAACAACGCGGACGTATACTACGCTCTCAAGCAACCGCAGCGATTTCAAAGATAATCTCAGTTAAACTAAAGTAGTGATCCAAGTAGAGGAAGACGAAGCAATTCCATTTTGTGTGGACATCAAAGAAACGACGCTGCAGTGGAGCAACAAACAGTCCTTGGTGAATTCAGCATGGAGAGAACCGCGATTTTAAGCTCAGATTCCTTTTAATCGCTTACTAACATACTCAAGCATAGGTCACTAGTACTACCGGATAAAACAGTGCTTGCTGACCAATATGCAAGCTTCTATACATATATTTTTTAACTCCTTCGCTGATCCGAGTACGACACCCACAGCTCACATACCTAGTCTTAGAGAAGATGGGATATCCAGCATTACCTTGGACTTGCGCGCCATCGCTGTGGTGCTAAATTCGCTCAAGCTGCCTACAACGCTGACCCCGACGATTTACCTACTATAGTTCTAAAGTTAGGTGGTCCTGATGTTCCCTTTATACTCTTAGTCACTTGCACCCTATCAATGAGAAGCAGCACCTTCCCTGCCACCTGGAATCATGCTGTTGTTCTACCGAGACACAAATGTGGGTGTCGCCAGAACATTAACCACTACCGTCCAATCAGCCACACGGCCGTCGCGTCGCCTGTGATGGAGAGGATAGTACAAGAACAAGTTCTGGAATTTCTGCTGTTATGCAGCTTAATTAACAATTCCTAACGTAGCTTTTAAGCAAATAAGTCCTGTCAGACGAGTCAGTTTGAGTTTATAAATCTTGTAACAGACGAAATTGATTCGGGCCATGCACTTATGACTGTCTTCCTTGACATGAAGAAGGCTTTTGACCGAATAGCGCATGCTGGTCTATTGCCTAAACTACAGTCCTTCAGTTTATCACATCAGTTGCTAGCATGCTCTTCGTCCTATTTGACAGGGCATACACTGATTTTACCGCTGGTTAGAGCGAAATCACAATATAGGTCCGTCACTAGTGGTGTTTCCAATGGTAGTGTTCTGGGCCCACTATCATTCTTTCTGTAGGTTAACAACAGGTTTGACTGCTTCACCCAAAGAAGGCCTTTCCTATTTATAGTTGAAATCAAAGTTCAATTGTTCGATTGTTCTCCAAGCTTGGCGGTTTTGTTGTAAACCTTTCACCACCATACGAGGTGGTATCTCATGTCAGACAGAATAAGTTACGATGGTTACCAAGTACTGCCGCTACTTCCATTTCTGACGCACGCTGAGACCACCACGCTTCGCGGTCTCTTTTCAGGTTGGGACGGAATTTTGTCCGGAGGTTCATGCGAGTCTTACTGTGTTTGCTTCCAGCCGGTATATACTGGTAAGCATCAATAAGTTCCAAAGATTGCGAAGAGACTCAATGTCCATATTTAGCGACTAGACTTACCACATGAGGATTCGCCTGCTGCTAGTAAGGTCTGGTGAACAGGAGACCAGTGAGCTTCAATTGTATCCAGCGAGCGCTTACTCAACCCGCATGTCAGCTTAATTTGATAGGCCTTCAGAACAGTTAGCTTCGTCAGCTGGTTGGCCTCAACGTGCTTATAATATCGTCGCAGGGCCCACCGAAACGTATCCGTAGGTCAGCAAATACAAGTGCATGGTCGACATCCACACATGTGCTGCAAATCGGGAGACAGTTCTGGACGTAAGCTCTCAAGCGGTGGCTTATCGCAATGTGACTGCTTTGCATTTAAAGCTAGTTTGAGGCTGGTATGCGCTAGGCCGGAAATTAGTTTTTGAAAGAAATGAGCGAACCTCTTCACATAAATGAAGTAAGCGCTCACCTTTATCATTTCGAGAGCCTACACCATTTTGGCTAACCAGAAGCATTTTATCAGTGCAAAACTTTTCAAAGAACGTTTAGATCCCTAGCTAGCACAACAATGTCCGTGCTGCATCTGGGGCTAAGGAGCCCGTTCAGCAGGCGATAGAGGTCGTCTATTACCAAATCGTCGCTAGAGTCTGCGGGTGCATAGGCAGCAATAAAGAATTGATACATGTTAATCCCGTGCGACTTCGAAGCTTTGAACAAGCCAGCCAAACGCACGGCACATATCCAGCTACTGATTGAGGTCCAACCAATCAGAGTAGATTCAGCCTGGGGACTCAAGGCAATAACAACACCGGCTTGGCCGGTACAGGAAGCCGCATCCTCTCCGGATAGGCGCAATGAGAAAGCACTGTGAGTATCACCTGAAGGGGAATGTAGAATGAGTACGTATCGCGGGTCTGGTAGGCGGGTTAAAATTAGGAAAAGATATCCATCTAGTCCTTCTGAAAGCGTCGGACACCCGCTCCTATTTGACGGATCTGTAGCAGTGTGTGTAAAAATAGACAACTTAAGGCAAAATCAAGAGATCCAAATGAAAGCAGAGAAATTGAGCTTGAACGCTCGCTTGTAGACAGGATATGAATATAGATTCGCGTCCACTCGTAAGTTAAAATATATATTTACACAAGCACATTAACAACTAGGGCTATTAGGTTCACTTGCTAAGAATCAAAATAAAGCGCTGTTCATTGAACTTCACGCAGGCATCCATTTCTTCTCTACCTTAGGGATTATATGCACGCACTAGCAGTGACACTCACATTGGTCACAGGACATTAGCCAATGGGACTCCATAGATGCAAACACAGGGCTAGATGTATGCGTCTATGAAAGACAGGTATACTCCTGAGTAGGTTGACACATTGTTGTTAACGGTAGTCAGTGATGAGACTGACAGTGCTAGAGGTCAGCAACTGTACGCCTGACCGTAACTAGTCAACCTAGGATGAGAAGTTCGAACGTTCTCCGTCAGCATCCTTTTAACAGATCTTTTGTCGGGAAAAGTTGCCACTGCTTCATATTCTGACTCGACTGGTAGCCGGTGTCCCTGTGCCAAATTTCCAACACTTGTCTGAGTAGTCCGTAACGTATCGAGCGCACAAATGTGATCGGTGCAAGGTGCACAGTACCAGCGGCACATTTAGGCTCCAAGTTAGTATTGCCTCTGATCGAAACAACAAACCACATGAAGATAATAAAAATAGACACAAAAACAAAAATAATAATAACAATATTAATTGGCATATTTCTCAGCACGTGTAAGGCAGTAACAATATTCGGCACAGAACATACACGTACCGGTGTTGTCATGCGCTTACAAGAGCAATATCTGGTTCTTATATTTGTCTGCATTTCTGGCAAGGTGTTTGCCCCATATGTTTGTCTTATGTGATGTTGGGAGGCCACTTTTTAGTTTGAGTAGGTTGTAGATACTGAGAACTCATTACATTACGTGAATTGGTGATATTACACCCATTAAAAGTTATCTGGGTTTTCAATGTATTTATGTTCAAAGAATTTTCACCACGAAAACATCATAATGATGTTTGGGTAGAGGTAGCTTCCCAAATTGCTGCGAAATGATTGCACAATCTCAAACGACCTGGTGGTGAATGGCAGCCGATTCCACAGTGAAGCGCAAATGGTGAGACGAAAGTTAGACCGCAACTTGATTTTACATAGTGGTATAATTCGAGTAAGGGCTTTGTTATCTAGGTCGTGCGTGTAATTATGCTTCAAGGTTAAGGTGAATTGATTACACTGTGTATTCCCATACATCAGATTGTGCAGCGATTTCCAGTTATCTTTTAATGTTCGCAGCTGAAGCGGATCAAGATGGAGTTGCCGGCATCGTTTCCGAGAGTTTATGCCAGAACTTTGTCCCAATGCAAGCTTAATAACTGACCGTTGATGGTTTTCCTTCGGTGTTCTGTCTGATTTCCGGATATGGCCTCATATTATGCTGCGAGGCTTGAGGGTGGGACGATTAAGAATTTTAAATAGTTCAACTGTATCTGTAATGGTATGCATGTCGTGTGAGATGTTAGCGAGGCATTGTCTCGTTCGTGCTATCTGGCACTCAATCTGTTCTAAAAACACAAAGGTACAAGAATGTCTAATTCCAAGATCACAAGTAGACCGTTGTACACAGATGCGCTCGCCGTTACGTGGGATAGAGACTTCGGGTATCAAGCGACCACGATGTATGATACTTGGCTGTTGTACTTAAAACGTCATCATCTAATTGTCACAGCAAGCATCAAGCAAATGAATGCATTCTTGATTGAGTGGTAGTAAATTCGGAAGCTCAACACCTCGGTACTTGCGGACAAATGTTAGATCATCACCAAATAAATACGGCACACCATGTTTGTTAACCGAACTGCCATCCTTGAAATAATGAAGGGAAATTTATGTACCGAGCGCACCACCTTGTTTAACCTCGCTGGTAATTGGACACGGGGGAGAAAAATAGTTGGCTAAAGGGACTATTTTAGCGGGATTGTTCATGTACGATGATAGTTAACCCATTAATGTGTCGCGGACTTCAAAGATATCTATTTGCATCGGTAACCGTTTGTGAGGCAACCGATCAAATGCTTCCTGCTGGTACAAGCGTAGAACTCATATGGCATATTTCGAGTCAATGGAGTCCGGTATGTAGTTCAGGTAATGCAACTACCAGAATGTGTACGGTCGTTAGTAAAGAAAACGTCTTTAGGACCTGTCTATCAGCTCCAGTGAATTGATGAACATCCGCACACTTTTTTACCAATTTCATGAATAATCCGACTATAATAAGAGTGTTTTGCATTGACCTGTTTTTGCCTAGAACCTATTTTGCGCGGCCCTTGTGGTAAGGGCTGAAGAATGCAGTTTTCCATTGATCTGCAAAGTACTTGGATCCCAGTGAAACTTCAAACACAGACAAAATGAGCAGTAGCAAATCAGTCCCTCCCAGTTTCATGGCGTATGAAAGGATGTCATCCGCTTCCAGAATGGAGCACGGTTGCATAGAATGTGTCGCTTGGCGGATAGTGCGGAGATCAATAGCACTTTAGATGGAGTCTTAGTGTACTTATAGCCTTAGTGTCAAGGGTCATGTCGGTGGAGAAGAAAGAGCTAAATGCGCCTGGATGTCGTCCACCGGTTCAGTTATCAATGAAAAGCATTTGTTGGTTTTTCGACGGAGAAATCTAACCCATTCTCCTGCTTTATAAGCTCTTCGGAAGATTGCTTGCTTTTCGTGTGTTCTCCCTATCAATTGTAATTGGTTGATTTCAGAGATGAGTCGGTGCATCTGTGGAATGCTTGGAAAATATCCTATCCTACTTTAGCGCGCGATCGGTTTTCTGGATTTCTGACTCATCAAAGGTTCGCCTGCATCATTTTAAACATCACTGATTCGTATTTTTGAGCAGCAACGAGGCCTATGGCTTGCTGAAATTAAAGATAGAAATGCTCAACGGCTGTGCATGCATTGTCGGAGAGAAATAAGGCATCCCAATTGCAGGACCGGGTTATTTGACGGGAGATTTTCTAGTTAATATTGCGGCTGGTGTAGTAGGAAGGAGGTACTTGTTTGGTGGCCAATTTAAAGGTGAAGTTGAAGTGTATCATGTTGCTGTCATTACCACGGACGTTCTCTGAAACCACGCTTGGTACGTTGACTACCTTCAATGCAAAAATCATGTCTAATGTTTTCGTCAACTAAGTTGGTATAGTAACCCACTGTGTCCAACCAACTATGACTGGATAAATGAGGGCTCTATGTATAGACAAGAAGTCCTTGGAAGACCAGTGTATCTTCGGTATGTTGAAATCACCTACAAGTATCCTTTGTTTGTGTGTCAATTCCGATGCAAAAGCGAAAGCTGAGGTGGTACGGAGAACATTAATGGTTGCGGAATTTGCCGGGTTGCGGATAGATGCAAGTAAACTGAGGCTGCTGAGACGGAGAAACTGAGAGCATCAGGGACATGTGCCAGCAGTGGACGTTCAAACCGTTTCGCTGTATATATGAGACGGAGCTACATTAGATCTCCACCAACTTTACTTTTACTGCTATCTTTACGAAATAGGTGTTAAAAGGGGTCATCGGATTATAGTCTAATATGTCAGCGGGACACCACGTTTCGGTAACGAGAATTGCTTGCAGCTCGTTGAAATGTGCAAGCATGCTTAGGATATACCGTTTGTTGATAATCCATCTGGCGTCAATCGAAAGTAATGAAAACATAACATAAATGGAGGAATCAGTGTTCGAGTCACTGTTGTATGAGTTATTGTAATCGCGGATTATTTGAGCGGTAAATATGTGTTCGAGAATTGGAAAAGGGTCCGTTGATAGTAACCTTGCGGATGGGATGGTGTACCGTTCGCGATCGCCGCTATACCTTGTGAAATGAGAGAGCATATATATCAAGAAAACATTGCAATGGACTTGATGCTGAGCTTATCTGGTCATGTGCAGAAATTGCAGAAATAACGGGTGCAGATATTTGACATCTTTTACACGTACGTAGAGCTTTTGAATAGCCGCGGTTCCATTCATATATATATATATATACATATTTACCTAAAAGTTTCTACTGCATTATCTCCTGGCGTAACTCCAAAATGCAAGCCACACGAGCGCGTTGCAGCACCTTGTCTCATAATATCACTGTAGCCGTTTACAGAAAGTGTGAAACAGAGGACATGGAAAACGTGCACCAATAAGCCTGCTGATCCCATACCCCACGTGCCTGCTCATTTTCGTGGCATTGCGGAAGAGCTGAAGCGAAGAAGAATAAAAATGACTTCTTACGTCCACATGGCTAGTAACGCAATTGTCGCGTACTCCTACTGTTCATGGATGCTGTGGCTGCGACGAAATGTTTTAAAGTCGTGACGTATTGCAAAAAGTACTACCGTCCAAGCACTGCACAATATGATAAACCAAACGCCCGTTCAAACAGATGTCTGGCTGAGCCGAGCCTATTTGTCCCTTATGGAAATATAAAAATAACAAAAAGGATGAATTGGACAACGGTACTCCAGAATGTCGATCCAAATCAGTTTGGAAGTCACAACCGGTTCAAGAAAGTGGACAATTTAACTGATTATGAATGCAGATGGAATATTTCTACTAAACACAGTGACTTGACTGCTCACATCAGGGTTTTGTCACGCTGCCGCAACGAGTAAATATAAATGTTGTCTGGAATTCGGGACAGATGCTTACCAGGGCTGAGCTGCGGCACTTGGCGGGATCGTCAGCGGAATACCCCTGCAACATGTGACCGTCTGAATGATACTGAGTGCGTATTCGTCCCTAATACGTACAACTGCCTCAGGCGACTTTGCCGTGAAACTATTGTGTGTGGGTGAATTCAGTGCGCAGTTGATTTCCACTGTCTGTGCTCTAGCTGCAACTGGATTCCTCCTTAACAAATCTTGCCTACAATTCTTGGTCTTCTACTACTTACGGGTGCTCGTTAGCTACGCGCTGTTAGTGCGATACATTAAGAATATTGCATAAAGTCTATATTAGGGATAGGTAGCCGGTGGGTGATCGAAGTGCTATACCCTTAAACATCATGTCAATTAACGCAGTGAGTAAGGCGTATTGTCTTACGTCCAAGTGGCAATATCACATAAATGGTTAGGAAATATTTGCATCACCGCTGAGATGGCATTATTTGGTTAAGATGTGACATCATGCAGCAAGGGAATAGCAGCGGATTATCTCCATGAGGATATAAATGCATGTCTATGCAGCATTTGCCGTGCAGGTCGATAAACAAGCCACACGCATGAAAACGAACAGCCTTAGTTCCTCTGGCACATGATAGAAAAGCAACCGATTTGTCAGCGCCCCATAGTACTTATGATGTGACCGCGCTCTATCAACTCCACAAGCAAGCTGGCGGATTGCGTGCATGTCCACTTGAAAATCGCATTTCTGATGAACACCAAACGCTCTCAGGTGCGCACAAATTATCGTGGCTTCTGCAGTAGCCTAAATAGCTTAATAAGTCAGTTAACGAACATTCGACGCAGCGCTGCGAAATGTCGGCATCGCATCTACTGGTCTGTCATACTTCCTTTGCAACTGGAAATTCTGTACATGCCTGTTATATATTTAAAGGGTACTTAACTTCACCTGAAAGTTATGGCCCGAATGCAACAACCAGTTCTTCGAAATCGTGGCCGCCCATCAACCTTCCGTGGACGCGTGGACCACTTGCGCACACGCCATGTACCACGATTTTCGCACTTCGCGCCACAACCATGCACCAACAGCCGAAAGCAACGGACGACTGACCATCACCTGTTTCCTGTCACGGTAGCTTGTGCGTGATGTCCGCTAATCACCTTATATCGCTTCTGAGCCGCTGTACAAATAATACGTACCCAACCTTCACAGATGTGATGCCACCTGCGAGACTTCCGCCGATGTAACAAGCACCCAATACACAGTTTACTCCTCAGCTCTGCCACAATCAACAGAACCAATCACCTGCTCTTCTAACAATGATACTCGCGACCACAGCAACAAAGAGCCGTGACCATTTGAGGACCGTTAATGCACGGTATCCGCCATGCAGATAATTTCATGCACCAGGACCCCTCCTATCCATCGAACAAGGGTGTCAAATATATTACAGAGTATTGAGTCCTTTAAAGACTGTATTCTTTAAAGCAATCAATTGAGTTTGGCGTCCGTATTTCCCGGTATTCTGTCGTGCAATCTGCTTGCTGTGGTACGTCGGAATTCATTAGATCGATTAAGCTGCCCCGTTTACCAGAACGCTTGTGCGCCAGTCGCTATTGCTCGGAACTCATTCCGTATCGTTTCCCAACAGGACATCCCATCTGCTCTCCATTGGAAACATCAGGACCACCTAACTTTAGAACTATAGTAGGTAAATCGTCGGGGTCAGCGTTGTAGGCAGCTTGAGCGAATTTAGCACCACAGCGATGGCGCGCAAATCAAAGGTAATGCTGGATATCCCATCTTCTGTAAGACTAGGTATGTGAGCTGTGGGTGTCGTACTCGGATCAGCGAAGGAGTTAAAAAATATATGTATAGAAGCTTGCATATTGGTCAGCAAGCACTGTTTTATCCGGTAGTACTAGTGACCTATGCTTGAGTATGTTAGTAAGCGATTAAAAGGAATCTGAGCTTAAAATCGCGGTTCTCTCCATGCTGAATTCACCAAGGACTGTTTGTTGCTCCACTGCAGCGTCGTTTCTTTGATGTCCACACAAAATGGAATTGCTTCGTCTTCCTCTACTTGGATCACTACTTTAGTTTAACTGAGATTATCTTTGAAATCGCTGCGGTTGCTTGAGAGCGTAGTATACGTCCGCGTTGTTTTAGTGCGCGTATACCCAGGCAGAATTCAACCTTGCTGTGCAGTTCGTTGGTGGCTACATGAATATCAATGGCAAGAAACAATCCATCTCGATCTATGTATCTGAAGAGATTGGAGAATCTATCTCAGTTAATACGCCGAAATGGTCGGTAGGCTGTTTCAGAACACAGTCCCTCAAGGACAAGCGCTTATTCGGCAAAGACAACGCAACGAACATGACATAACTTTTGACAAGGCAAACACTCCGATGTAAGTTGCACGTTCAAATCCATAAGCAATGATCCTTCTGAGTCGATGAAGTTCCTCTTTGCATTAGTTAAACAAACGGTGAATCACTCACACGAATATCGGCCAATCTGAGTTCAATAATCGAATCCGTTACATCCGCCACTAATTGGCTCTCTGGCTCACTCGGTTGGTCCATCCGCTCACGCTGATCTGACAATGCC
The DNA here is from genome assembly GCA_944474145.2 of Dicrocoelium dendriticum. Classification (NCBI taxonomy): domain Eukaryota; kingdom Metazoa; phylum Platyhelminthes; class Trematoda; order Plagiorchiida; family Dicrocoeliidae; genus Dicrocoelium; species Dicrocoelium dendriticum. Next base: position 5,144 of record CALYDF020002345.1, on the reverse strand, counting down.
ATCAAATCCTATATTTTTCTCGTTCTTGCGCCTCCATTTTTCTCTTCACCCAATACACCTTGCCACTGCGCGTCGTCTTTGTTGTATCTGTGGCCGTGGTATCTTTGCCCCACGCCATATTGCGCTGCACTCCCAATACACCGTGCTGTCTCCGGTGTCGTCACAAATGCCCTCGATTTCTTCTGGACTTTATCCTCCAATGTTTATTTCATATGACCTGACACCGACCTTCGCAGTCACCACACCATTCTTCCACTACTTTTGACTATCGGGTAATAGTTGAACCCACACTTCCTCCCCTACTGTTAGCTCAGGTAGTACCCGTGCACTACGGTTATAATATCGTTTCTGAGCGGTCGTTCGCCATCTCAGACTGTTCTGTAAATTTCATACTGTGGCGAAACTGGGCGCAAAAATGAGGCAGATACCGTTATCAGAGTTCTAGTGCTTTGGCTGTATAGGCGCTGTACTAGGGCTCAAACCAATATTCTTCGAAGATATTTTGCGATTCTCCAGTAGCATGAGATACGGATCTTTGCCAGTTGCTCTAGCCTTGGATAACAGGCACTTGGCCTGCTTCTCTAGCGATTCCGACATTCTATTCCATTGAATGTAACATAGGCTGGTTTACTGTTGCATAAATTTCCACTTGGTTTCGAACGCCTGGAACGCAGTGCTGGTAAACTGGTGCCCACTCTCGGGGCCTAGCTCCTCCGGTCTACCGTGCCGCGCGAACTGACATTTGCGTTTGTTGATTATTGCCTCGGTTGTCGTAGTGATGTGTAGAGAGATTTTAAACTAAGCACTATAGTAACCCATCGTGCGTAAGTAACCTTCCCCGTTATCAATTAATAAATCCACCGCCACCTTCTGCCACGGTCGATCAGGGAAATTATGCACCATTATTGGTTCCCTCGTCTGCCGGATTTCGTGTGAACAGCATGTCCCACAACTTGATACATGGTTTCTTACTTGACCTGTCATTTCTTGCTGAAAGATCAATTCACTTGCTCACTTAATAGTATAGATAAACACAGGTGAGCGCGATGAACGTTTTTCCGCATTTCTCTTTGGACCGACGACGGAGTTAGAATACGGCTTCCCTTGAACAGTAAACCATCATAGACAGTAAACCATCATAGACAGAGTTCATCCCGACATTTGAAGTAGGTGTTTGTTCCTTCGACAGCTGCTTCTTTGTCTCTGGAAATCTATGTAGTACAGCGCCTTGAAAACCTGAAAGTGTTGCACCTTCCAATACTTTGCTCCTTAGTTCCTTCAGACAAGCTTCTGTCACTGTCAGATGCTTTACTAAGCCTACTGCTTCGACCTCTTCCGGTTTACACTAGGGTACCAACAGATGAGCTCTTGACAACGTACACACGATAAACATTTGTGCACCAGAGGTATACACAACAAATGCGTCGTATTTTTGAAGCCGGATAAGCACAAGCTGAATGCGACGAGGAACGACTTGCAGCGGTTTCCTGGCTATTGACACAAATGTATATACAGTTGACTTTCTTCCGAAAGTATACTCTTTGACAGACTCTATGGCATAGACTACTGCCAGCATGTCCTTCTCATTCTGCGCATAGCGCTGCTTGGTCACGGTGTGTGCTCGAGTGCGGGAAACCAAAAGTTTTCCATTCTGTAAGAGAACAGTACCTATTCTGCATTGGCTACTGTCACACTGCACCGCCAGTGGCTGCGTTGGATCGTAATACACGAGTGCAAACGCGTTGCTGAGAAGTTGCTTAGTAATTTCAAATGCGGTTCCTTGTTATTTTCTCCAACTCCACTTTACTTCTTTGTGAGTCAGCTTCCTGATCGGTGTCATGATATCAGCGAGTGTTGGCATAAAAGGTTTCAAGTAATTCACCATGCCGTTTAGGTGTTGAATTCCCTTCTAGTCGTTATGGAGTGGCATGTCTCGAATTGTCTTAATTTTTCCTGGATGGACCCTGATCCTGTGGGTTGTAAGCAAACGCCCATGGAAAACCTCCCAGTCTTTCCAAAGTTCAATTTTCCCACGTTTAAGCTCGATGTACTTTTGCACACAACGTTGTAAGCAACGGTGGAGATTAGCGTCATGCTCTTCTTCTGTCGAGACGCAAATCCAAAGATTGTCTGCCACCACGTTACATCATCTAGATCGTCTGCTGCTTGGACCAGTCGATTTGAAACTTTTATTCATCGCCTACAAAGCAAACGCAGCGAACAATAATGTTGAAACCTTGTTGCAAAGCTAGTAAGGAAACTGAATTCAACATCGAAAACCAAATGCCAGAATGCCGAAGGAAGGTCTACCTTCGTGAAACACGTAACGTGGACCAGACATAGAAAATTTCTTCTAGGGTGGGTAGCGCATAATACTGTCTACGCAAGGCCTCATGTAACGGTTTCAGGTCAATACACATACGGAGTTCTGCCATCGTCTTCGTATTAATTGCGACCTGGCTAGCCTAGTCGGTTGGCTCGTCGACGTTGGCAATTACACCCTTCCACATTAACTTGTTCATTGCAGCGGAGAACCTGTCAAGCAATGCAAATGTAACTCACCTAGTCGGTAGCATTTTCGGTCGTAACAAAGGAGCTAAAGACAGTGAGTGGTTCCTTCAAACCTTCCCAAACCTGGGCTAAACACAGAATGAGACTGGTCCTCAATATCGGTTTCGCTATGGCAAACATTAACAGAAATTATCATGATTAAAAAAAACAAAGCCGAGAGACTGGATTGAATCAACGACGCGAATCGGGTCGAGCTCCTCAATCATGATCACAAACTCCAATCTCTTCGATTGCAGATGAGCTCTTCGGATGAAGTCTAGAACCATTCCACATGCACAGGTAATCCTTCTCGGATCGAATGCACACCCCGAGAGAGTGAGTCCTTGGTACAATGTTAACAGTAGCTCCTGCGTCCAACTGGTGCCATGCGGTTGTGCATCCAGGCACAAGACTTGCGTAGCTAGATTTTTTGCTGCACCATCCGAGACACGTTGCCAATTAAATGTTCTGCATCTGCGGGGGACTTGTCACGAACGACCGCACTCAATTGGTTGATCAGCAGAAATGATCAAATTGGTTCCTTTTGCTTATTTGGCGAAGTTTCATCCTTATTCAGGACAACTTTCACGGGGGCTCGGGTTTTGTTCGACGCAAAATTTACAAATCGCCCGTTTCACATTACTAGCCTTCGCTGCGTTATATCCGAAAACGGCACACAAATTGCAACAATTGCGAGTTTCACTTGTTGGTAATGATAGGTGGTAGAGCACTCAATGTTGCAGATATCGATGCACTGATGGAGCGATAAGTTGCGTTGTCGCAAAGGCCGCTTCGTCATACTTCCCACATTAATTTTTATAACGATCCGATCGAGTACGAGACTGTCACGCAAGCATTTACAGAAGTTACAGGATCGGGCCAAAATCTTCAATTCACTGAGGTACGCTACGACGGATTGGTTTGGACAACTTTTGCGCGAAAGAGAAAGATAGCGCTGCGATCTTCTTCCTTGTCGTAGTCCAATGTAACTGGAACACGGCGCGCGTCCTCCCCGGAAGCTTGTCGAATCATGGCCAAGCGATACGTCATCGGTTGTTTATCCAAATGTACTAGGCTTCAGAAATCCATCCACTTGCTCCTCCATAGACGCCAATTACTTGCTGAGTTCCGTTAATCCATGTTCAATGGAGCAGGACTGCGTAGTCGCTTCTCCCGACCGTACTCTTCTAGGTCGTTTATTGGAAATGGTGGACAAATTATTTAACCTCAAAATTACACGCAAGACCTAGGTAACAAAGCCCTTACTCGAATTATACCACTATGTAAAATCAAGTTGCGGTCTAACTTTCGTCTCACCATTTGCGCTTCACTGTGGAATCGGCTGCCATTCACCACCAGGTCGTTTGAGATTGTGCAATCATTTCGCAGCAATTTGGGAAGCTACCTCTACCCAAACATCATTATGATGTTTTCGTGGTGAAAATTCTTTGAACATAAATACATTGAAAACCCAGATAACTTTTAATGGGTGTAATATCACCAATTCACGTAATGTAATGAGTTCTCAGTATCTACAACCTACTCAAACTAAAAAGTGGCCTCCCAACATCACATAAGACAAACATATGGGGCAAACACCTTGCCAGAAATGCAGACAAATATAAGAACCAGATATTGCTCTTGTAAGCGCATGACAACACCGGTACGTGTATGTTCTGTGCCGAATATTGTTACTGCCTTACACGTGCTGAGAAATATGCCAATTAATATTGTTATTATTATTTTTGTTTTTGTTTCTATTTTTATTATCTTCATGTGGTTTGTTGTTTCGATCAGAGGCAATACTAACTTGGAGCCTAAATGTGCCGCTGGTACTGTGCACCTTGCACCGATCACATTTGTGCGCTCGATACGTTACGGACTACTCAGACAAGTGTTGGAAATTTGGCACAGGGACACCGGCTACCAGTCGGGTCAGAATATGAAGCAGTGGCAACTTTTCCCGACAAAAGATCTGTTAAAAGGATGCTGACGGAGAACGTTCGAACTTCTCATCCTAGGTTGACTAGTTACGGTCAGGCGTACAGTTGCTGACCTCTAGCACTGTCAGTCTCATCACTGACTACCGTTAACAACAATGTGTCAACCTACTCAGGAGTATACCTGTCTTTCATAGACGCATACATCTAGCCCTGTGTTTGCATCTATGGAGTCCCATTGGCTAATGTCCTGTGACCAATGTGAGTGTCACTGCTAGTGCGTGCATATAATCCCTAAGGTAGAGAAGAAATGGATGCCTGCGTGAAGTTCAATGAACAGCGCTTTATTTTGATTCTTAGCAAGTGAACCTAATAGCCCTAGTTGTTAATGTGCTTGTGTAAATATATATTTTAACTTACGAGTGGACGCGAATCTATATTCATATCCTGTCTACAAGCGAGCGTTCAAGCTCAATTTCTCTGCTTTCATTTGGATCTCTTGATTTTGCCTTAAGTTGTCTATTTTTACACACACTGCTACAGATCCGTCAAATAGGAGCGGGTGTCCGACGCTTTCAGAAGGACTAGATTGATATCTCTTCCTAAATTTAACCCGCCTACCAGACCCGCGATACGTACTCATTCTACATTCCC
>CALYDF020002344.1:0-32645 GCA_944474145.2 Dicrocoelium dendriticum | reverse complement strand
TTAAATTTGTAAACCAGGTGTGTATCTGCGTTAGTTTGTCAAATGCCTACTCCATACCGAAACAATACCTCCATTTTGTGATAACTGCCCGGTCGTACTAGCACACTTGGGATCTAACCCTGCTTGCAGTCAGCTTATCGTAAAATTGAGAAATATACCATTTATTCATTCTATATTTACTCTGCTCCAGAAGAAAAATCGGATGTCTAATCACGTTGATGTTATGTGCACCGACAAGTTTCTTTAAGATTCTCCCTGATGCTATACGTAACTGATACATTGAATGAGATCGGGACCACTCAAGAAGCGCTCCGATGCAATCGCGAAGGACTTTTTGGATACAGCGACACAACTAATGTTATCACATGATAAATCTCTGAGCGTTCCGTAGATACAAACCGACGCCTACCTCCACCCTTTTTCTGCAATTTGTTTTGCAGATTTTACCCTTGGCGATGCAGATTACCTCCATTTGCGGCAATGTGTTGAGTCGTACTCTATCTGGAGGCCGTGCTGAACGCAATGAGGCGCTGCTATTGCACGCCTTTACACAACACGGATATATTGTTCCTGACCCTCCGGTTTACCGTCGTGGAAAAGGAACACACGATGAGGTATCGGAAGCTCTAGAGCAAGGCGATGAACTCCAAACATCTGCTGGCAGACGCAAGCCTGCCTACACAGGGGGATTAGTTCTGGAACCAAAGAAAGGTAGGATTTACCATTTTCTTGGCGGATCAATTTGAGACTGATGCCGTTAAAGCTTCTAATTTCAGATGACCGTACTATCTGACTTTTGCGCTGACGCTTTTGATGTATAAAAGACGAAGTGAAAATCACCTTGTGTTCTTTTCAGTAAGTGCACTGTACGTATTTAGATGGGACCTTAATATGATCGGGTGACAGTATACCGAAGAACTGTCACTGGTCAGTAGATTGTGCTGTTTTAACTTGTTCCCGCCTTCAAAGGACGGCCTTCTTCAGTGTCCGAAAAAGTGAATGCCTCTCTTGCTATCTGAGCACTAGTTTTACTTTTGACTCTTATTTGTTGTCGTCTTCAAACAGCTGTTCTACTCACCTGTTTGCGTTTCATCTTAACCAATCTTTATCTTTCTGCTATATTGATTTAACCTTCTTGACTTCATAGGTGCCAGGCTATTGCCCAACGTTTGCTCTTATCGTGGTCGATTTACTTTGGGACACTGTCGGCACATTCTGTTTCTAATTCCATTGATATCTCTATCGTCACCTCGACACAGAGCTGCTCAAAACACCCTTTCTGCTCTCTTGTAAATTCGTCGTTTTCTCAACTCTTACGCTTCGTGATTGCGGAACTAGACTTTCTAACGGAATCTATGATCATTTTACAGGTCTGCTGGTGCCAACGTTCTCACTTCATTGGAATAAACTTGTCCATACTTGTAAACTGATGGTAACTAAATACTCTCTAAACGGTTTCGCTCTCATTTTTATTCTGGATACACTACGTCTGTAACCCCTCATTATATGCAGCGGAGTTAGTGACCGTTGTGTCATGTTTCAGGTTCTTTTAAGGGGCAGTGTGTATCTAGCGTATACGTTACATCCACCCACACCCTTATCCATTCATTTGCGAAGTTTTTCTCTGTTTCTTGGTGCGCTCCTCCTCGAAGCCATTGTCTGGTGCTGCTCCTGCCTATTTTTACGTAGCATACATACATCTGTCGCTCCCGTTTATGCGTTCTGTTTGTGCTTGGATGCTGGATTGGTCCGTAGCTAACCCCTTACCGCGTTCAGTTTACTCGCTCCTTCCAAAATGCATCGAACCGCGGTGAATCATACATCCTACTGATCATAGATCATGTGTCAAACAACAATGTTAGATTTGTCGATCTAAATTCGACCTTTCCAGTGATGCTTGTCTTCGCACGTTTTACCCACTGCCCACCAGTTGAAATATTTTCTCTTCTCTTCCTTCACAGGTTTCTACGACAAATACATTCTGTTGCTAGATTTCAACTCTCTATATCCATCTATCATCCAAGAGTTCAATGTATGCTTCACCACAGTGGATCGGGAACTTGTTACTGGTGGTGCACTTTCCGTCGGTCAATCTTCGGAATCCGAAATGGCCTCAGAAAGAACTGGTTCTGGGCCCTCGCAGTCTAAAGTACGCGTTGCGCACATTACCATCCATTCTTCATCGCTGCCTGTAAACTGCTATTACTTTATCGTGCTTCCCATAAGCGGCTGACATTTGCGTGTGTGCATATTGTTCTCGACTATTGCACACAGGATTAAAACCGATTCTGTAATGCAGCGTTGGCGGCGAATATGATCGAACCCTCTTCACTGTTTTCCTCTGCAGCTCGACAGTTAGATCTGGATGCTGCTTTCTGCAGTTTTAGACAATGCGTCAAGTTCACAGGCTGTTATTGGTACACCCTCCTCTCAGACGGGTTCTATTCGCCCAATTGTGATCTATTACCGGGGTTTTCTTTTCTCAGCTCACCATTGAGATTCATTTGATCACAGATGTGTGAATACCCATTTTCGTCCCTACTTCTCTTTATCTCGTCCACAGAAGCTTTGTCTAGTTGCTGCGACGTTTGGCGTACATCATTTTGTTTACTTTCCCCATTCTGTGTCAGATTACGCGCAGAAATTGAACGGTTTCTATTTTTCATATGCTTCGCACCTGTCCGCTGCACGATGCTACCGCAAAAGCTGACTGAAGTATCAATGTTTTCCTTTGACACCAATTTAACACATCTCTTGTCGAAATCACTTGGGGTCATTCTGTCTATCGCATAACAAAACCCCTGCCGTTTCGTCTTGTTTACCGATGCACATATATGCGTCTACTTATAATGTATTATATGTCACATTATACTAGTGACAATATCCTTAAACTAATGCCACATTTGATGCATTTCATTCATTGGTTACCGGTCAGTTCGATTTGATCATCTATCGCACACTGAAATGGGTAGTGTTCTGTTCCAAAGCCGTTGACTCGCTTCGTCACTTAACTCCTAAATTGTGCGTTCCTGCTCTCTTGTCTTTTCTCTGATTATGTCGAGTTGTCATCTGGCACCCTTGTAATCTTGACATTTGACTTATTTGTAGTACACGTTTACGTGTAAATTGAAACCTTTTGCTTTAAATGGAGCTGTTCCTCATTTCGTTTCCTTTTCAGCTGCACCATCGGGTTAGGTCTTTTCACTAATCGCGTTTGAACACCTGTGGAGCACTGCTGTGGCCACTGGTACATTTCTCATTCTCAGATAGATGTCCCTCTCTTTTCATCTGCGACGTAGCGTTTGTGTCACATCGATTTTCACTATCTCGCTTGTTCTACCTTGGCTTTCCTTTGTCCCCTCTATACTCCACTGAGCATATTTGGTCTTTTTTCTAACCGACTTCCATTGCAACCCCCATCCTACGGCACGTCGTGTATTTGCACTGTTCTCTTTCGATGCCTTTGTTCACGCGTCCTAACGTTTCCACTTTGATTCCCGAATTTTTCACGGCATCTGTCTCTTATTCATCAGTCTGCTATTGTTTCTGTTTTCCCCTTCACCACAACGTTCATCATTTGATTTATCTGCCCCTTCTCGCTATACGATGTTCTATTGCCTTATTTTCACCCACGCTTTTTTTCCGACTGCACTGAACATCATAATATGCATCAGTCACTGTATTGTACATCATTCTTGTCATGTATTTTCTTGTCGTTTTTACAGGCTTTTGATTTAGACTCCATGGTCGCTTCTTTGTTGTCCAGTGTTCATGGGGCTTCTGCTGGTTCATCAACTGCTGCAGCCCCTGATCCTCTCTTGTCCCACTTGCGTCTTCCGACCTCCCAAGCCCCTGGCCTCTTACCCGCTGAGATTCGCCGCTTAGTAGAATCACGTAAAGAAGTGAAAAAGCTTATCGCGACGACAACCTCTGCAAGTCCTTTGCAGTTGGCCCAGTGGAATACACGACAGGCCGCTTTGAAACTGACTGCTAACAGTGTCTACGGATGTTTGGGTTTCGCTGCTTCTCGATTTTTTGCCCGAGGGTTGGCTGCTCTCGTTACTGGCTTAGGCCGGGCAGTTCTCATGAATACACGCGACTTGGTAGAACGCATGAATCTTGAGGTTAGTTTGCTTCCTGTGTAGTCGATTATAGTGCTCCGCATAACACACTAGAAACCCAATTATTCCACCTAACCTTCATTTAAGTGCTGCCCTTATCATTGAGACCTGTTTTCTCGCTACCCACGGCGGAACTTGTCCATTTGTTTAACTGAACCATTTATTATGTCGCCAAAGTTGTCTGGTTCTGTTTGTGCCGAAACGATATGCGGAACTCGTCTCAAGAAATCAAACATTTTGAAAAGTTTTGAAATGTACGATCGACTCTCCGCCATTCGTTAGATTATCTAAAGTATCTGAGTGGTTTCTTGTCTGCCGTAGTAAGGAAGGTTTATGTAACGCCTGACGCACTGCTACCGGAGTGGAAAATTTTTACCCATTGCCTTACTTTGGCTTTACAAGCATTCGCAATATGAGGGACATAATTTTCACCAACACGCTTGATTCAACCAATCTAATGGGTAATCCCCCACCAAACTCCATCCATCTCCATCATTCTTTGATTACTCACACTTTTTTCGTGACGTGCTCCGATTGTTATCCATCTACAGGATTCCTTACGTATTTCTCACCAATTTTTTCTGTCACGGACAAGCAGAAGTACGTTGGCAGATTCCTAATGTGTACCCTGCATTTTTTCCCCAGGTCATTTACGGCGATACTGATTCTATCATGATCAATACAAACACCACCGACTTACTGGCCGCTCTCACAATCGGTGAACGCGTCAGACAGGAGGTCAACAAGCATTACAGGCTACTGGAGTTAGATACCGACGGGGTTTATAGCGCCATGCTTTTACTCGCCAAGAAAAAGTATGCTGCTCTAGCTATCAATGATCCTGTTCAGTGGGCATCGGCTTACAGAGCAGCGCAGGCCAAAAACATAACTATTGCTCCTCCGACTAAGAAACAGGAATTGAAGGGATTAGACATCGTCCGTCGTGATTGGTCCGCGTTGGCAGTGAACGTTGGCCGTCGATGTGTCGCCGCGCTCCTGTCTGGCGACCCAAAAGACGTTATTCTGGAGCGCATTCATACTGATCTGTCTGAGACAGCTGATAAAGTGAAACAAGGCCAACTACCTATGTCGGACTTCATAATCACTAGGGTAAGTTCTGCTGTCTGTCTTATCAGAGATTGTACAGTACTCCTCTCATATTTCAAGTGGGTTCTGCAAAAGTCTATCATTTGCTTTCCCTAGCCATTCTACTACAGTCGCAGATTTCGTTGCTTGTTTTTCTCCTCTTGTATTAAGGATCTTAGCACCTTGATCCAAGTAGTCCAGCTGACGGATGAAGTGTGATTGAATTAGGAACGGGAATTTATCGATCTCAGAATTTGTTACTTATTACCAAAAGAGTAGTTTCGGTCACCATTTCTTCCTCTTTTTTTCCATCCCCATTGTGGTTCATCTCTAGACAGTTGTATAGGAACGCAACTTGCACCAGAAAGCCAAGCCCAAGTCTATCTCATTTTTTGGGTATTGTTGTCTGACTACGTTTTAAGACCCGCTGCATCTACCAGCAATGTATGTCAATTTCTAAGGTTACCAAACATGAGAGGGACATGATCTAGATAGTATGGCTAGTTCAAGTTCAACTCTTGACCCGTTATAGCTCCAAAGGATGGGATACACGTCACATTACACGTCACATCCATCTCCTCGAACGTGCGCAACGATTCGCATTCACTACCAGTGTGTATTTAGTTTCTATGATCCACTCGGCTGCTGACCAGTTGAACACTATTCTATTCAGGGTTCCTCACAGTAGTCCAAATTCATACAGTTCCCAGCGCATACGGAAAACTATTAGTGGGTCATTTCGTCTTTTTGGGACTTGTCGTTTGTGACGTATCTCCCGGATCCGTCAGGACCTGAACCCCCTGGGCACGCCACTATCCAGTGGCTAATGCCAATAAACCACGAGTGATGGCGGTGTGTCATCATGAGTTACAAGGTGCTTGCGTTACATTGGGGTTTCTTCTCCTTCTTCACACAGACTGCAAATGTTGCAAAGTATACTGTTGACCCCTAGAACCACGGCTTCTTTTAACAAACTGTATGCACGATAAATCATTTGGACGTTGTTAAAACGATTGTTTTGATTACTTTGAATAGATGGTTTTATAATTTTACTGAGGGCAGTGGCGTAAGTGGATTCTTAATGCCATAAGTCGCTGGGGCGTAGCTGCCTTGGGTTCGGTTCCTGGCGGGGGCAGGAGTTAAGCACGACTACTGAGTCGCAGTAAGACTAAACATATGTCTAGCACCTTTCTTTATACTTGGGGGTCTGTCTGATTCGGAGTCACTGCGAATAACGGAATAAACACAGTACAGAGTTCATACTCATATGTAGTTAATATTTCACTCGTTCGCGGTGAAGACATTAAGCGTATGGCCTTGTTTGACCACAGGTGCTTACCGATTATTGCTCACCTTTGGTGGGAACACCGGTTGAGCAATGCTGAGGTCCGCCGGTGGGTTTTTGACAAGACGCCTTGTGGTGCCTCACTCGAGTGTTTGTTTAATGGCTTACGTTTGCTAGGCTATGCCCTCCATATCCCCATCGACTCATTTCCTCGTCATACATTATATACCGTTGCTGCACCAAGTTGGGCGGAAGCGCGAGGTGACCAGTCGACGACGTGGCATAGGGACATAAAGAAATTGACTGAGCCACTTGGTTAGGCTGATGCCGTCTTTGGGACGATAATAGCGACGATCTAAATGTAAGTAGGATGGTATTCGCGTTACAGCTCAACGTGTCATTTCAAGTGGCACATTAGGAATTGTTAGATTCCAGGTGGTTCACTATTTAATATCCTCCGGCTGGCCTCTGAATTTCCCTCTTTCTAGGCAATCCCTATCTTGCAATCCACTACTTGGTACTCCGTGGGTTTGGGCTTAAAGCCTTCTGCACTTGGCGTTTCACCAGTCGTTTCGAGTATGCACTATCCAGCAACTGGTTCATTACCTGCTTCCGAGTTGCTTTTTTATCCTCTTACCGTGTTCACAAGGTTTGGGCTTTGGGAAACAGCGATGAGTCAATTCTGACATATACATGCTTCGGTTGACGTGAACTGTAATGGAGAACCCCATCTGTCTGTCAGTTTACGGAACATCGTTGTTTTCAGCTTACCCTCATTCCTATGAACTAAGCAGTCAAAAAATGGTAGTGTAACATTGCAATCTTCCAATTCTATCCTGTTTATAACCTCATTATGGAAACTCATCTTAATTTTCCCGTTTGATAATCACAAATGTGTCGTGCACGTAGCGCCATCAGATTTTCGGCGTGCTATTACCGTTGGTCCAAGTCTTTCAGAATCGTCTATATACGCATTTGCCAGCACGGGGAATATTGTCAACCCCATGGCAAGACCATTTTCCTGAGTATAGAACTTCGATTGGCACGTGAACTATGACATGCTAAGATAGCCTCATTTCCTCAATTAGTTGTGCTACCGTAAACTACATCCAATCTCCAAGGCAATTGTGTGTGTGCATGTATACTGTACGTAAATTGGGGGCGATATTTCGTCGAGACAGCTTCACTTTGGTCAATTTGCACCTTTCCGCCTGTTTGTGTTCATTGGTCCGTACGCTCTGCTCGTTCCAATCCACTTTACTTTGTCTGTTGCCATATTCACCTTGTCCGCGTCACTTTTCCATTGTCCGTCTGACCCGCTTTGCTTTTATTCGTAACAAACTTGTGCTTCGTCCACTCTAGGCCGAATCAATTCTGATTTGTCTCTCCGATTCGTACAAATGTGGTCAACTCACGCTGGCGGTGATTGATTCCCTTCCTGTCTGCCTACGCATCCTCGATCACCCTCGCCCAAATGACCAACTACCACTCTACACCGCTTACCTATAGTTGCGTGCCTAGTTCTCCCAGCCGCGCCAAGGGAAACAAGGCACACCGCCTCAGCACACTAGCGTTCTATTCACAATTCTGAGGATCTGTATAATTAGCTGAGTGTTTAAAAACGCACTCGTCCACTCGGTCGATCGCCTGATGGACCGCACTGTGGCAGACGATTCCCTTCGCCCCAGCTTTCAGTCATCATCACATCCCTTTTTCTTTTTTTGCAGTTTTTGCGTTGTATTTTCCATATCCCCGTCCACTGCGGGCGAGTTCCCGGTCTAAAGGAATAACAGTCGCAGTAAGGTTAGACTGCATTAGAATGTTAGCTGCTGTCATCAACTTCCTTCGCCTCCGACTGAATAAACGCTAAATCGAACTTAACCCGATCTCGGTCGATAAGGCTTTTCTTCTTTCCAGTATCATCAGGCGAGGATCCTCATTGGCTTCTTTGACACTGCTAAGTCGTTTCTTTACTTTATTTTCAGTTTTTATCACAATGTTTCGGCTGCAGCCTCGGTTTGTTCGACCCTCTGAAGTGACTATGTGTTGTACTGCACTCTATTTCGATGCAGCTTTCCGAGGGTAGCATGCTGTCAGTGGTTCTTAGATCAGGCTATGATGATGCTAATAGTTTTTGTGTCAATGGCGTTGGAAGGACGCACTCTTGTTCGTTAAGGCCGTTTGATTACTTTATTGTGTAATCCTTCATCACTTGCTGACATTCATTTTCCACTGAACTGGTATCGACCAACCGGGCTTATCGATCATCACCATAGTCTTCAAATCTCTCGATTATTTGTGAAAGATTCATCTTTCCATCATAGTCACAGAAATTCCATGCCTCCATTACACCGCACGCTCCATGGCCCATAAGGTATGGGAACATGGCCATCTGACATCACTTCGGATATTCATCCAACTAGAGCAGTGCTGCGAATTCCATCCAATTCGCTTTCCAGTTGTCATGTAGCGTGCTTTCCATCATCTGTAGAGCAGTCGGCAGTGAAATCACCATGTTGCGTGCCCCGTTCCCCCAGCCGCGTCAAGAGAAATAACACACACCGTCTCGGCACACTAGCGTCCTATTCACAATTCTGAGGTTCTGTACAATTAGCTGAGTGTTTAAAAACGCACTCGTCCACTCGATCGACCGCACTGAGGCAGGCGATTCTCTTCGCCCCAGCTTTCGGTCACCATCACACTGTTCAGACTAGAATCTACCCGCGCTATCTATCTTTACATACCCATACAGAGCGAAGCGTAAAATAAGCACCAGTGACACCTGTTGGTGTCACCTATTCATTGAACTGTTTGTCTATGCAGTTTGTGATCCTAACGTATCCTTATCACTGATATCGGCTGTGCGCATGTTAGCTGACTGTTTCTACACCACGGTCTTCCTTAGGTTAAGTACCGTGTGTTATCTTTGGTTCCCTCCTAATATCCTTGTTTTTCTTATTTGTCGTATGGCAGCAGCGTACCAACTCAAATAACTGATGGGTTGCCATTTGGATCTCATCTGCTTGCGACTTCATCTTTCGGTTTTGACGTCACTCATCTCTTTTATTCCAGATGCTTACAAAAGACCCTGAAGATTACGCGGATGCCAAAAGTCTTCCACACGTTCAAGTGGCTCTCCGGCTCAATCACTCCAATTCCACACAGTCTGATGAAAGAAATCCCACCGGGTCCACCCGCCGGTTTCGAGCAGGTGATACGGTTGAATACATCATCTGCAACGATGGTTCCAATTCGGCCGCAACCCAGCGCGGTTACAGTCCATCAGAGTTGGCCGATCAAGAGCGCAATAAGTTGGCGAATACAAGTGAGCGAATCAAGCATTCTGTTACGTTTTGCGGTGCCTTTCGATTGCTATATTTCTGTCTCTTTTCAGCGTGTGTATTTGCCTCAGGTCTCATTCACTTACTGACCTACCCAATATGGTTACTTATTGTCAGATTACTCCATCTTTTGGTCCAATGCAGTGCCTGGAAGCTTTGTCGCTGACTGAGCAATTCAAACGGAACATCTACTTCTTACCCCGTTTAAATCAACACTCAGGCTGATGTATTGTGGCGAGGACACTTCGCATTTTCTCCGATATCACGCTCTTCACTTTTTGGGAACACCGTATTTGTTTTTGCCCGAGGAATGACACTTATCAAGATCACCAGTAGAACATTATGGGTTGGTCAAGCGCACCTCACTGCCATGTCATGTTCTCACGAAATACTGAAGATGTATCCATTGGAGGGGTGTGTGGACGTTCCTCCAGTACTTCTACCGTCTTTACACTGACCACATTTTTTCGCGTAATATTTTCCGAACCCCGACCTTCTTTTTAACTTTATGTCTCGCAATACCTGGGATTTTTTCGGGGACCTGCTCCATACATGCTCCTGCGAAGGCATTTCTTGAATTCACAAATGCGAATTCCCTTGCGTTTTATCCTGTCGCATGCAGTCCGGAGGTGCACCTTAACGTTGTTCCGATGGCCCTCTAATCGCTTTGTCAGGTACAAGGGTGTGGAGCAATTGCGGCCCTCGTTTTTGTGAGGTGCACGGTCCGAATGATCATGGATGATAGTTAAACCACATCACTCCTCGTTCGGCATTGCTGCACCCCTTTCATTACCCTGATTGTTGCAATTTCCACTGGTACTCCTTCATTGAACTTGCGATTACGCCAATGGAAGACTGTTCTTGTGAGTAAAATAACATCAATCCGTCCCGGTATACTTGAGCTCTAAGCTTTGTCCCACCTATCGGAGACCTATAGCCACCCCACCGCTTGCACCATAGTCGCGTGTGAACACTGAACCCGTCTTACCAGTCACTGAGAAGTAAGACTAGTATAAACATTGATAGTTGTGTTAGCGGATGCTCGAATAAAATATCTTTTGCAGTGTGTGGCACGCAGCCTATTAAACGAGCATTGCACTTATCGTGTGCCAACGTTGAAGCCAATCGAACAATCAGTACTGTGCAACAATGGAGGGAGATCAGTGCAACTACTGGATGGTCGCAGGGTGTTAGCGCCCCGTCTCTCTTACCAAACGGCATCCTAAGTGTTCCTGAATTACAAGGATTTATCCATTGACATAGTTGACGAGTAAGCTGGAACTAACTATCCATCTTTCATTAATCGGATGCTTTTCGGGTTCTTGTGTGCGATTACTCGACTCAACATTCGTCTGTTTCCAATGGCACCGACCTTCTCCACTTCGCCTATTTTCCCATTCTCGAACGCCCTTTACCTATTCTGTGTCCCCTACTCAGTCACAGTCTTCATGCAATACGGACATTCTGAAATCCAGTACCCTACACAGTCATCTTTCACGCAGTTAGCGACGTGACGCACTGTTCGAATGCCTCAGTTGAAGCGGTAAACCTTCTCCTGGAATCAGCATTGCGTATTCATAGATGATTCCGGCTTCCATTAAACTCATCTGTTTCGTTGACCTAAGACCTCGGTTGCTGCTGCTGTGCAGGCTATTTGGCTGAATGACTTTGTTCGGCCTAGGCTTTCCGACTCTTTATACGAGCCTCACTGAGTGGTCTGTAAGAATCGTCCGCCTTACATTCATCAGACTGAGGCGCTTATGGCGAGACCCGGCTTGCTGAGCAAGATATGTTGCATGAAGCTGGTGCCGGTTATACGTTCTACTAGGTGAGAAACGCCACAGCACCACGTGAACATGAGGTCGGATTTGCAATATCTCATCGCCTCCATGGCCAGCTGGTTTGTGAGCCCACTGGCATCAGCGAGCAACTGATGACTGCTCACGAAGAGTTATCTCGGCGTAGCCATATGCTTTAACATATATATTTTATTTGATAATGTCATTTCAAGTGGTTGGCTGTTGTTTGACATCTCCGGTGTGGCTGCGCTTGATGTGCATGCTGACAAGGTGCCTAGCTGTCTATTACCCACTACTTCGCCCATACTGGTTCTAGAGCCAGAGAGACAAATTCTCTTTGCTGGAGGGGACGGGGTTCACGGCCCTTGTGGCCGCGCTAGACTCGGAGACTGGTTCCATGCACTCAGTGTGGAGTAGACAACGGTCCGGCCACCACCTTGTGTGCGCTTAATGCCCAACTACAGCGTGCTTGTGTTTACCTGTGTAGGAGTGTGAGCCGGCTCCGTTGATGAAACCTGGTTCTTATGTACATGTCTCCTGGTCTTATTCCTCCTGGTTTACACTGGGTATGGGGTGTGTAGTTGGAGCTGTGGGTGGTGCAGTGCAAGCCACCCATGGTCCCACTGTAGGCGCATGCCGCCAACTATATATATATATATATATATATATATATATATACATATACATATATATATATACATATATATATATATATATATATATATATATATATATATATATATATATATATATATATATTGCCTACAGTCTGCTTGGCATGGCACCTTTTCAGAATAGATGGCACTTTTTGTTCGATTTAAACGTTCCATCTGTCGACACCTACATCTGACCTCATCCACTGAATTTATGTCCACGCGCTTGTTGACGTCCCATTGCATTCGTATTTATTTTGCTTACTATTATTCATCACAGTGGGGATATGGCTCACTGCAACCGGACTCCTCGCACTTGTGCACACGGCCAGTTTAACTTGCGCTTCTATTTTATGCACTTCTTGTCACTTCTAGCCAACACGCCTGTTCTCTCTGTGGATGTGAACTATTACTTGGCCCACCAAATCCATCCTGTTGTTTGCCGCCTGGTTTCTCCCATTGAGGGCACCTCCCCGGCTCGTATCGCCGATTGCTTAGGCCTCGATCCGAGCGGATATCAACGCCAGGGAACGGCCCTCACAGGCGTAGATGAAGATGATGAAGTGAGTTCTCATTCAGTTGCCGCTTTTTGTTCGGTCTTGACTTCCGTCGTCGCAACTCATCTTTCCTTCATAGGAGGAGACTGCTCCATGGATACTTAGATGTATCTCTTCTCCTGTTTTCAGATCGTTGCCTCCGAGGGCGCTGGCAACGGATTCAGCTCCTGGGGTGACGTAGACCCGCTGACTGTTTCCTGTCCTGCGAAATGTGGTGGTCCGCCGTTGGAAATTAAGCCTATCTCCTTGGGTGTACCTACAAAAACATGGACCGTATGTTTTCCTTGTAAAATCGTGATTTGTTGTCAAACCTCACCGCTTTCTGTGTGAAGTTGGGATGCAACATTACCGTATTCAGTGTGTCTCCGTTTAACTTTTTCGGTTGACTTTCACGCCTCTTTCAGTCTGACCCAACAATGTGATGATGGTTCGTCCGGCCAGTGCCTAATCAGGACGCATCCTCTTCTATCAGAGAAGTGCACTGTATTTTTGCACACAGTACTACGCCTGCATCTAATGGGGGTGCATCATTGGATCCTAGCTTCACTATAATGTGAGGTGCAATTGCACTGTTTTCATGAACATGTTAAGGAATGTAAACTTCATCTTACTCTGTTGCTCGTGCGCTTGTTGCGAAGCCCCTGGGTACAAAGATCACAATCCTAAAGCTATGCATCATTGTAGGATGCGATAGTCTATCGGTTCTCAATATACGTTCATCGATGACTAATTCCATCCTGTCTATTCGCTTTCGCACGAGGAGGATAAAATCAATAGGAGCATTTTCTATCGGTCATTTTACCAATACCTTGCTTACTTACCGTTTACATTCATATATTCTACTAAATTCGCGTGTTACTCGGACAATTTTGTTTTGCTCGGAAAGCATCGTTACTGTTTTTACCGGCATTCTCCACTTACATTATTCATTTCAGTGCTCGCATTGTTCTCACAACGTGCTTCACTCCGTGGATTCGATTCGCGTGATCGTCAATCGTCTAACCGTCCTGGCACGTCAATGCATTGTCCGTTACCAGCTGGGCTGGCTCCGATGTGAAGACCCCGCGTGCGATTTAATCTCACGCTCTATCCATTGCCCACCTAGCTTTATGGGGATTCACGGCGAATCGGATGGCTTGTGGGCTCGTGGCTGTCGTCCTCTTTGTCCTGGCTGCGGTGGTTTAGCACTACTTAAGGCGCAGTACACCGAGGGTCGTTTGTACCGGCAACTGTGCTTCTACCGCCATTTGATAAGCACTGCTCTGAAACTCGCAGCGGAAAGTGAGTGTTGGTGTGTGCTAATGGTCATCCACTTCCAAACATTCTCGTTGTATGTACTATGCTCTAGGCTACCAGACCAATCCTCTTCCTTTTTTATTGCATTCAATATCATTGTCGTAGAACTCGGTTTTTCAGGAAAAAAGTTCTATACAGCATGGTTAGCTCGGCGAAAATTACATCATGCATTTCCATAAACGACGTTTTTGCGCCAATGAGGTTTCTCCTTTGAGTCGGTTAAACAGACTGGGAAGCACTCAAGCATTAGCTAATAAAGGCACTCCTGTGGATGAACAACTATGCTTGCTGTGTCCATTGATCGAATCCGCCAGTTTCGTCTTCCATTAGCCGCCTGGCTCGTCCCTCAACTTTATCTGTTCTCTGGAATAGGGCACTTCCATCGCAGGCGTGTTGCATTGGGTTGCTTGCTTTCCATTGCACTTCACTTTGAGATATTTTATCTGCGGACATGCACACTTTGGTTCGATTGGACTTTGAATTGATTCCAGTCTCTTCGACATATTTTTCCACTTGAGAAACATCGCCGATCGAACCACCGACAAATCGGTAGCTCGAAATGACGTCGATGGATCGCTTGAAGCGTTGTTTTGAGTCAGGACGACCGTAACAATATAGGTATATTTCGCAGAAACGTGAAACTTGGTCCAGTAAACATGATACGGTCATTATGCAAAGATTTCTCACCTGTTGATCGTTTCTCCGAGCTCGGAGAAACGATCAACAGGTGAGCAACCAATCCGGGCTACCAGTGTTCCAAATTATTTCGTAAAGATTTCATTCAAAACGGATGTTACAAATTTGTTGCTCATCAGCCACGAGGAATTTTGACCCTAGATACCGTCGGATATTTCTTATGAAAATGCATCGTTCTTTGTTCACAATCATCTCATTCTTATGTAGATTGAATTGCGGTCCCGAACGCCTTAAAGAGACTAAGTGTAACAAATCTAAGTGTGTGTTAAATCAAGCATTTCCTAAGGAATTGATAAAGAATATGATCTCGAAAATATGACTGACTTGTGGATGGTATGGCAACACGTTGTATGGTTCGTGTACACATAACTTAGATCGCGGGATTCCCCTAGCCTGTTGGAAGTATTGGTACGCATTCTTGCAGGCGAACAAACGGGAAATCTTTCCGCAAACGCGTTCTGCATCTCTGTTGGTAGCGGTGTTCGTGGCTAGTTTGCGCGATGCATGTTATTCAGGACGAGTGGGCTGTATGATGGAGAAAATAGTGTAGAACACTAACTTGCTGGACTGACAGTGGTTCGATATTGTATTAGGCGAGTAATGGGGCTACGAGGTCATTGTTAAACTAGGCCTGATTTACAATCATATCAAGCACCATATCCAAGGTTGTTTCACTAGCGAATGAGTAAACCACTTACATCCGTTTCGAACTGTTGAAAGATATGGCGTATTGAAGTCGTAATGGGAGGACCTGGGTGTTCAGCCTACCAACTCGTCAGTGATTCCACGAGCAGATGGCAAGTGTACAAGTAGGTAGAACGAAAATAATTGAAGAGATATTCAACTGGGTTGCAGAGTTCAGCCAGCCAGTGTGTCAACTGCAAGAGGATTGTGTCACGGATTAGGAAATCGCCACGTATGGTCCCTTGGACCACACGGTTCGCACTAGCTCCAAAAGCCCAAAGCAAAATATTGGGCTTTGAAGCACGAAATTTAATACAGCAAACCAGACCCACGAATGACAACCTCTCAGCGGGAAGAAGTACCGTTTGGGGAGTTCAAAAGTATGCCGGCTGAAAACAAAAAAGTGTACTATCCATAGCTTAGTGTCCCATGGCGAATATACCAACAGGAAACTTTGCAAGCAGCACGCGAGAAAAAACACGCATTGGTTTACTCCTCACAAAATGGGTCTCGATGAATCGAGTCACTCAACGAAATCGACTACCCCAACAGACTGCTAGTCACTAATCAACTTCCCCTCCTCTTCTTGTCCATTTTGGCCACTCAAAGACCGCTTTGTGTCTGGAAAACTTCCTGATACAACTACTCATTGGGAATGCAAAGAATGTAATTTAGTCAATCAGCAACACCAGTTGATGGATATCGGCATTAATCATCAAGCAGTGCCTCCCTTCCTCCCAACATGAGCAACTTTCTACGTTGGCACTTGTGACTCGAAATTCCTAATTTCACACATCCAATGTGATCAGTGTAGGCCCCTGCTGTGTCAACTGGGTGCCCAACAAATATGTTGCACACTCTTGCTCCATTTACTCTCGTTCTTGTGCTCTACTCAAGCTCGTCTTCAGACACCCATCTGGAATTACGGCGTGCGTTACCTGGCCGCTGTTATGTTTGACTCCTTAATCGTAAAGAGTTACTTGCGATGTTTGGGAGTAATTTTAGGCCCTGTTGGTTATGTTTACTTTGCACTCGCCTCCACTATCAAGTTCCTTTTAAGTGTCAAGTACCTTAAACGTTTGCTTCTTTGCCATCCGCTTGAATCACTTGTTTTTTGTCAGTCATTGGAGCATTTCACGGCGTTTTTCTATTGTTTTTTTGCCCCAGGCTATGCGCCTCCTTCGCTCAGCCGTCTATTGCAGCAGTCTCGTTCTCACTTCGATCGATTGTTGTCCCACTCGGCCTTTGCCATGGTCGATTTGAGTCAGCTGTTTTCCGGCCTTCGAGGAGTATCGAGCACCGCCGCCTAATGCGTTAACCGACGAGTATTTGTATATCATGCTGTTGTACACATACGCTCATTTCTGCCTTTTATTTATGTGCATGCATTTTAGGATGGACTATATGTAACTGTATTTTCAGTGCATTCGTTCTATCGTGATCCTCATTGTGCTTTTGGATGCAAACCATTCGCCCTGTGAGTTTTTATCTCTTAATTGATTCGATTTCTAAAGCAGAACTTACACAAATCTATACACAGGTATCTTTAAATTAATTTGGAACCAACTGTGAAGGTTTCAAAACCCAAATCGGTAATCAGGTTAGTGGCATACGGTTTCGGATTTGCCTGTCACTGCGGCATCCACTGGGAAAACCACAGGATGCCTGCGCCTACAGAGGGACCATGTATGGCTTGCGCTGCACCATCCACAGTTCCACCCACACACCCCATACCCATTGTAAACCCGAAGGAATAAGACCAGGAGGCATGTAGATGGGAACCACGTTTCATCAACGGAGCGGCCTACAATCCTTCACATGCAAACACGAGCACGCTGTAGTTGTAGAATCAAGTGCACACAAGGCGGTGGCCGGACCATAGTCCGCTCCACACTGACTGCATGGAACCACTTTTCTAGCCTAGCACGACCACAAGAACCGTACACCCCGTCCTCTGCGGCAACGACCAGCTGTCTCCTGGAGCCAGTATGGACGAGGTAGTGGGTACTAGACAGCTAGGCACCTTGTCAACGTGCACATCAAGCTCAGGCACACCGGGGATATCAAGCAACAGTCAATCAACTGAAATGACAAGATGATAAATAAAAAAGATGAAATAAAATAAAGCATGCGGCCATGCCGACATAGCTCTTCGCTAAATTAGTGTATGAAGTAAGTTGATTAGCAACGAATCCGCGATAGGTACAAAATGTCCACAAATTACTCGAAAAATGCTACAAACGCAGTAAAGTTAGCGAACCTAACCATAATTAGCGTAAGCAATGTTGCCAGTTAATAGAAGATTATTCAGGTAGGCAGAACAAACCAAATTTATCCAGTTAAAGAAGACCTAGTTTAAGTGTAACTTGATTAAGCCCAACTGCAGTGAAGAAACATCACTAAAAATTGTTAATACAAGTTTAAAACAACATATATTCGTTTTGAAATTTTCCGAAACTATACACGGACGTCCGATCCTACAACAGTTTGTATTGCGGGAACGTCAAGTTATTCCGGAAAAATACACAATCGCACCTCGGACTCCAGTACGCGTGGTCCTTTTCCAACCCACAACGCAGCGGCTTCTAAGCTGGTCCGAGTCAGTTTATAACCGGGATGAAGTGAACAATGGTCTTTTGTAATCCACACGCTCGGCGTGCTGATTCATTTCTCCCACAAAACGGACTTATTCGAACTTTGTGGATCATAGAAAATCTCCCATAAGTCCGCCTCTTCTGTCTTTTCTCTTATGCGGTTAGTAAGGACTTGCATGGGTCACATGAGCATACATCAGCCTAGTTAACCGGCTTCGCGTGCTGCATAGGCGTGACATGTTTCTCGGTGAGTGTCCATCGATTTCTCTGGTTTCACGGCACATTACGTTAACCGAATATTGCATTGACTAGGTGTTTCAGAACTCAGTTCTTCAGGGACAAGCGTTTATTCAGTTAGGAAAGACGGCGAAAATTATAGCACGTTTATCAAGCTAAACTCCTCACTATAAGTTGCACGTTTAAGGCCATAATTAACAACCCTTCTCCGCCAATGAGTCCTTCCTCACTTTCTGGCTCGCTCGGTTGGTCCATCCGCTCACTCTGCTCTGAGACTCCCATCACATCTTCTCTTTTTCTTGTTCCTGCGCCTCCATCTTGCTATCCACCCCGTACACCTTGTCACTCCGCGTTGTCTTCGCCCTATCTGCGGCCGTGATCTCCGTGCCCCATGCCATCTGGCGCTCCATTCCGAACTCACAGTTTTGTCCCCGGTGTCGTCTTAAATGCACTCAATTTCTTCTGAACGTTTTTCCTCCAACGGTTATTTCGTATGACCTGGCACCGACCCTCGCAGTCACCACACCTTTCTTTCACTGCTCTTGACTAGCGGATAATGGTTGAACTCACACTTTCACCCGCTGTTAGCTCAGGTAGTACCGTTTCGTGCATAACTTCACGTGCGCAGGCAGCAAAGTATTAACGCTCTGATTCATCCGGCTCCCTACTGTCGCCATTTCGGTGCACACTGCTGCGCCTGCACTCATTCGACTCGGTTTCACGAGCTCTATTCAACGGAATCAAGATCACAGCTTCATCCTTCTTGCATCACTGTTTACCTCGCTACAGCATTTCTGGCAAAGGCTTTGCCTATCTCACACACAATACTACCTCAGTTTTGTGTGCACATTTTAACATCGCTCAAGATCTTGTTCTGCGCGCCTCCTAGCCAGCCAACATTCTACAACAATCCGACGATCAGTACTGTATCTACAGCCTGTTACTGCAGTCACTAGGTTCACATAAATTGCAGTTGTGGCTTTCGCTTACTCTCAGCGACTGTCCGTTTGCGCCCACAAGCTAGCTCGCATTTAGAGGGTCGATAATTATTCGTCACCCATGGACGGTTCACGTCCGAACTGCAAGAACAGGGTACAACTGAACGGCCAATCAAGAAGGTCCTGACAGTGGAAACTCAACGGTCAGTCTCTACACTCATATTCTATACATGTTTGCGGTTTAAATTAGGCACTGTAGAGTGGTTCTGTAACGTTTTTCCTGTCCTCGTCCTATTACCATAACCACCACCTATAATGCCGGGTAGACGTGCATGCTCGTATACGGTCTCCCAAAAGGTATCCGTTTCCCCTTAAATCCCCCAAGTTGCCAAAGTCCACTAAGCCACCTTGACTGTGAGGTCGCTCTGGAAAGCCGGTGGATGCACCGAACGATACACTCTAAGTTCAACTGTATCCAAGAGGAGTTGGAACGAATTAAAATAAAATTGGCATCTTATAATCACTTGGCGACAAAACTCCGAATGCTGGAACCTCTGACTGTTCTACTGCAGATGACGTGTTTAGTAGACCACAATATGCTAAAAACGCAGTGGCTTTCAATTTGCCGGATAAAATGCGGGTAGGAACACTGCAAAAAATCCTGCTTAAACTAGGTAATATAGTAGAGGCTCAGTGAAGGTGTACAAGACTCCGTAAGGACGTCCTGCCTAAAAGCTGTCCCGTACTCTTTCAATTTAGCGATGTGTAGTCGACAAAACAGTTCATCAAAAAGATGCACAGTTAGCATCAAACACTACCCTTAAAACACTAAGGATATCGATTGACAAAACACCGCTGCAAAGAGAAGTGTGGCGCAATCAGCCACTGCCGACACCGAAAGACCTTCCATCCGATAGTTCCGACACAGCTACTACCACGAATGCCGACATTTTGTTTGAGCCAATTAGCAGCACGAGGAGTTCAGTCAGCGGAGACGGAGCAACTCCTCCTAACAGCAGTTCGGCAAATAGTCCGACTAAAGCATTAGCTGAAACCACTACCCTCATTGCATAAAGGTCTAACGATCCAACTAAGAAATCTCATTCTTTGAAACGCGAGAAATTTACTAACAGAAGTCAACATAAAATTTACACGACCATTGTCAGAAGCGGTGTACCATGTGCTTCACACGAATGCGATAAACATTCCATACTGAAGGAACCGACCGCCCAGGTTCCAGCGCATAGGTTCGACTCATCAGTCCAGTTATCCCACCAAGTGGACGGCGATATGGACCATTCAAACAGCACACCAGCAATCAAATTTGATCGTAACCACAAGGATAATGTGCGATCAAATTATAGTAGTTGTGCGTTAGAAAACCTTGTGACCACCATATCTTGTAAAGATAGAAATAATGGGTTCCCTCAAGCTACTGAATCGCGTACAAAGATTGATATAGTAGAGTGCCCTGATTCTCGGAACTCACTTGAGTCAATAGTAAACCATATTTCTAGGGCCTCTTACTACAGTCATATCCACAATGACCGTGCGCGTAATGCGGCCTACAGACGTAACGGAGGTCTCTCACTTGAAAGTCACTCCCCGGTAAACTTTCGCGGCTACTGCTATCCCAATATCCTGCCGGTACGTCCATCCTTCACAATATGTTGAGCATATCGCTCTACCTGCAACAAATGCACGAACTTTCCCCGGGTCATCGGTTTTTCCGAATTCTAGGAACTTCCATCCATCGCAACCTCTAAAGCCACAATTATTTAGGTTACTCGACGGCAGCTCCGCCGCCGAAGTTCACTGCGGCGTACCTCATGGCTCGGTACTTGGACCCCGCCTGTTCCTGGTCTTCATAAATGATCTCGCGAGTGTGCTATCTTCTGACTGTTTGCTATTTGCTGATGACCTAAAGGTATGGCGCACTATAGCTGCAGTGGAGGATCACACAGTCTTACAGGATGACCTGGACAAAGCGTACACATGGCCCATCGAGGACATGCTGCATTTCAACGTCACCAAGTGTAAAGTTCTCAGTATACGGCACAAGAGTATGCACAATTACTGCTTAGGACCACAAATTCTACAGCGGGCTTCTCACGAGTGCGATCTCGGCGTGATAGTTCAAGATGATCTCGGTTGTTGGAGGCAGACTGAAAAGATAGCTAAGAAAGCAAACCAGTACCTCGGCCTTCTTCGCAGAGCTTTCGAGAAGTTTGACCCTTCGATCTTTCCAAAAATGCTTAGTGCGTACGTGAGGCCGCACGCGGAATACGCTATCCAAGCGTGGCAACCCTGGCTCAAGCACCATCTCACCGCGCTCGATAGTGCACAACGTAGGGCAACGAAGAGCGTCAGAGGTTTGACCAGCCTCCCCTACCCACTCAAGCTGAAGACCCTCAAACTATACAGTGGACGTTATTGGCGTCTAAGGGGCGATCTCATAATGGTGTACCAGATCTTGAGGAACCCCAACCACCCATGCCATTCCCTTCTGATACTCAGTCAAAACACCTCGCTAAGAGGTCACCAGTTTAACTTAATCACGCAGTACAGCCTCCTGGAATGTTGGCGAATCTATTTCTCCCTTCGAGTGGCACAGCCTTGGAACGCCCTCCCGGAACATGTAATGAATGCACCCACCCTATCCCTTTTCAAAAAACGCCTTGGCGATACTCGGTCACATTTGCACTACGTGCTATAGCTCATGACCACCAGATGCTGGCACAAATGCACAACAGACAGGGGATAGTGCCATAACCCTACTCGAGAATGAGTCACACCAAACGTCTTGCACGAAATTTGATAAACGCTACTACCATAGAAACTGGATTTCTGTATCCTGTCGACCCAAGATAATTGCACACGAGTAGGCGTTGTCCTTGCTGTCTTTTTTATTTTTTTCGCCTATGATGTGGACAATAACCACTCCCCTGTTGCTTTGTGTACGTACATGCTCATCTCAAACTCCCTTTATGCGACAATGCAGTTACATCTGTAAGCGCCCGAACTGACGACTCCATTATCCCTTCGCTATCTTTTTTGTCACGCTATACACCGTACGGGACATGTCAAGCACCCGCTTTTTTACCCGTTATAAATCATTGTTCTGATGCACCAGAACACCATATATCCTCTCCTTCATCTTATTCACCCAGCTTGCTTGTCTGCGAATGTACTACATCGTCACATAATGATCCCACCAATATGGGTTTTTCCGCCGCGTCAAATTCCCTTGAACTACCCATATTCCGCCGGTTCATAGGTCCACGTAAAACGCACAGAGTTGGGAACATTCTTCTTATTAATTCTCACTGTCTAAATAATAAAATGCATATTCTCCGGCTTGCTGCATACTTGTCGAACCCTTCAATTATTCTAGTCACTGAAACGTGGTTTACCGACCGGACACCAGAATCACATTACCATATCCCCGGTTATATTGCGTTCACTAACAATCGATGCCAGGGAGGAGGTTGCGTGAGATACATACATGAAACAACTTCCACCTCATCTTTGGTTGAACTGGTGCTTAACGACTTCGTTGACTCTGTTTGGATCACGGCTGGGATAAATCAGCGCAGCTTCTTCATAGGGTGCATCTACAGTCCCCCACATATTGACAAAACTGAAATCCGATTTCTCGCCGACATATTTAATTGCATAGCAGGCCATCCGGCTAAGTGCGAACTAGTCGGAGGGGACTTCAATATGCCAGAAGTATCGTGGCACACTTATACATCCCCACGTAGGTTGTTTGAGTTTCTATCGACCATTTCTTCACAAGGCTGGTCACTGCACGTTTCCTCGCCAACACGAAATGACAACATTCTAGATCATGTCTTCACTTTGTTAATTCTCGATGTTGATGTCAAGATCTTGGACAAACTTCCGAGCAGTGATCATAATGTGGTGTTATTTCATTACACTATGCGCACACAAGCATCGAAGGTCGAGTGCATTGCTATATTCTTGCTGTTGTACACATACGCTCATTTCTGCCTTTTATTTATGTGCATGCATTTTAGGATGGACTATATGTAACTGTATTTTCAGTGCATTCGTTCTATGGTGATCCTCATTGTGCTTTTGGGTGCAAATCATTCGCCCTGTGAGTTTTTATCTCTTAATTGATTCGATCTCTAAAGCAGAACTTACACAAATCTATATACAGGTATCTTTAAATAAACTTGGAACCAACTGTGAACGTTCCAAAACTCAAATCGGTAATCAGGTTAGTGGCATACGGTTTCGGATTTGCCTGTCACTGCGGCATCCACTGGGAAAACCACAGGATGCCTGCGCCTACAGAGGGACCATGTATGGCTTGCGCTGCACCATCCACAGTTCCACCCACACACCCCATACCCATTGTAAACCCGAAGGAATAAGACCAGGAGGCATGTAGATGGGAACCACGTTTCATCAACGGAGCGGCCTACAATCCTTCACATGCAAACACGAGCACGCTGTAGTTGTAGAATCAAGTGCACACAAGGCGGTGGCCGGACCATAGTCCGCTCCACACTGACTGCATGGAACCACTTTTCTAGCCTAGCACGACCACAAGAACCGTACACCCCGTCCTCTGCGGCAACGACCAGCTGTCTCCTGGAGCCAGTATGGACGAGGTAGTGGGTACTAGACAGCTAGGCACCTTGTCAACGTGCACATCAAGCTCAGGCACACCGGGGATATCAAGCAACAGTCAATCAACTGAAATGACAAGATGATAAATAAAAAAGATGAAATAAAATAAAGCATGCGGCCATGCCGACATAGCTCTTCGCTAAATTGGCGTATGAAGTAAGTTGATTAGCAACGAATCCGCGATAGGTACAAAATGTCCACAAATTACTCGAAAAATGCTACAAACGCAGTAAAGTTAGCGAACCTAACCATAATTAGCGTAAGCAATGTTGCCAGTTAATAGAAGATTATTCAGGTAGGCAGAACAAACCAAATTTATCCAGTTAAAGAAGACCTAGTTTAAGTGTAACTTGATTAAGCCCAACTGCAGTGAAGAAACATCACTAAAAATTGTTAATACAAGTTTAAAACAACATATATTCGTTTTGAAATTTTCCGAAACTATACACGGACGTCCGATCCTACAACAGTTTGTATTGCGGGAACGTCAAGTTATTCCGGAAAAATACACAATCGCACCTCGGACTCCAGTACGCGTGGTCCTTTTCCAACCCACAACGCAGCGGCTTCTAAGCTGGTCCGAGTCAGTTTATAACCGGGATGAAGTGAACAATGGTCTTTTGTAATCCACACGCTCGGCGTGCTGATTCATTTCTCCCACAAAACGGACTTATTCGAACTTTGTGGATCATAGAAAATCTCGCATAACTCCGCCTCTTCTGTCTTTTCTCTTATGCGGTTAGTAGGGACTTGCGTGGGTCACATAAGCATACATCAGCCTAGTTAACCGGCTTCGCGTGCTGCGTAAGCGCGACATGTTTCTCGGGTGAGTGTCCATCGATTTCTCTGGTTTCACGGCACAGTACGTTAGCCGAATATTGCATTGACTAGGTGTTTCAGAACTCAGTCCTTCAGGGACAAGCGTTTATTCAGTTAAGTAAAGTCGGCGAAAATTACAGCACGTTTATCAAACTGAACTCCTCACTATAAGTTGCACGTTTAAGGACATAATTAACAACCCTTCTCCGTCAATGAGTTTGCTCACTCACTTTCTGGATCGCTTGGTGGGTCCATCCGCTCACTCTGCTTTGAGACTCCCATCATATCTTCTCTTTTTCTTGTTCCTGCGCCTTCATATTGCTATTCACCCCGTACACCTTGTCACTCCGCGTTGTCTTCGCCCTATCTGCGGCCGTGGTCTCCGTGCCCCATGCCATCTGACGCTCCATTCCGAACACAGTTTTGTCCCCGGTGTCGTCTTACATGCACTCAATTTCTTCTGAAGGTTTTTCCTCCAACGGTTATTTCGTCTGACTTGGCACCGACCCTCGCAGTCACCGCTCTTGACTATCGGATAATGGTTGAACTCACACTTTCACCCGCTGTTAGCTCAGGTAGTACCGTTTCGTGCATAACGACACGTGCGCAGGCGGCAAAGTATTAACGCTCTGATTCATCCGGCTCCCTACTGTCGCCGTTTCGGTGCACATTGCTGCGCCTACACTCATTCGACTCGGTTTCACAAGCTCTATTCAACGGAATCAAGATCGCAACTTCATCCTTCTTGCATCAATGTTTAGCTCACTACAGCATTTCTGACAAAGGCTTTGCCTATCTCACACACAATACTACCTCAGTTTTGTGTGCGCATTTTAACATCGCTCAAGATCTTGTTCTGCGCGCCTCCTAGGCAGTCAACATTCTACAACAATCCGGCGATCATTACTGTATCTACAGCCTGTTACTGCAGTCACTAGGTTCACATAAATTGCAGTTGTGGCTTTCGCTTACTCTCAGCGACTGTCCGTTTGCGCCCACAAGCTAGCTCGCATTTAGAGGGTCGATAATTATTCGTCACCCATGGACGGTTCACGTCCGAACTGCAAGAACAGGGTACAACTGAACGGCCAATCAAGAAGGTCCTGACAGTGGAAACTCAACGGTCAGTCTCTACACTCATATTCTATACATGTTTGCGGTTTAAATTAGGCACTGTAGAGTGGTTCTGTGACCTTTTTTTCTGTCCTCATCCTATGACCATAACCGCTACCTATAATGCCGGGTAGACGTTCATGCTCTTATACGGTCTCCCAAAAGGTATCCATTTCCCCTTAAATCCCCTAAGTTGCCAAAATCCACTAAGCCACCTTGACTGTGAAATCGCTTTGGAAAGCCGGTCGCTACACCGAACGATACACTCTCTAAGTTCAAATCTATCCAAGAGGAGTTGGAAGGACTTAAAATAAAACTAGCATCTTATGATCACTTGGCGACAACACTCAGAATTCTGGAACCTTTGACTGTTCTACTGCAGACGACGTGTTTAGTAGAACACGATATGCTAAAAACACAGTGGCTTTCAATTTGCCGGATAAAATGCGGGTAGAAACACTGCAAAAAATCCTGCTTTAAGCAGATAATATAGTAGATGCTCAGTGAAGGCGTACAGTGCTCCGTAAGGACGTCCTGCCTAAAAACTGTCCCGTACTCTTTCAATTCAGCGACGCGTTGTCGACAAAACAGTTCATCAAAAAAGGCGCACAGATAGCGGCAAACACTACCTCTAAAACACTAAGGATATTGGTCGACAAAACGCCCCTGCAAAGAGAAGTCTGGCGCAATCAACCACTGCCGACACCGAAAGGCCTTCAAGCCGATAGTTCCGACATAGCTACTACCACGAATGCCGACATTTTGTTTAAGTTAATTAGCAGCACGAGGGGTTCAGTCAACGGAGGCGGAGCAGCTCCTCTTAACAGCAATTCGGCAAATAGTCCGACTAAAGCATTAGCTGAAACCACTACCATCAGTGCGAAAAGGTCTAACATTGCGACTAAAATACGTTCTCATTCTTTGAAACGCAAGAAATTTACTAAAAGAAGTCAAAATAAAATTTTGCATGACCATTGTCAGCAGCGATGTACCATGTGCTTCACGTGAATGCGACAAACATTCCATGCTGAAGGAACTGACCGCCCAGGTTCCAGTGCATAGCCTTGACTCATCAGTCCCGTTATCCCGCCTACTGAACGGCGATATGGACCATTCAAACAGCACACTAGCAATCAAGTTTGATCGTAGCCAAAGGATAATGTGCGATCAAATTATAGTAGCTATGCATTAGAAAACCTTTTGACCACCATATCGTGTCAAGATAGAAATAATGGCTTCCCTCAAGCTACTGGATCGCGTACTAAGACTGATATATTAGAGTGCCCTGATTCTCAGAACTCACTTGTGTCAATAGTAAACCATATTTCTAGGGCCTCGTACTACAGCCATATCCACAATGACCGTGGGCGTAATGCGGTTTACAGATGTAACGGAGATCTCTCACTTGAAAGTCACTCCCCAGTAAACTTTCGCGGCTACTGCTATCCCAATATCCTACCGGTACGTCGATCCTCCACTATATGTTAGGCATATCGCTCTACCTGCAACAAATGCACGAACTTCCCCGGGTCATCGGTTTTCTCGAATTCTAGGAACTCCCATTCATCGCAACCTCTAAAGCCACAATATTCTAGGTTATTCGGCAGCAGCTCTGCTGCCGATAGGAGAACTTTTGATGCACCAGAACACCATGTATCCCCTCCTTTATCTTATTCACCTAGCTTGCTTGTCTGCGAATGTACTAGCTCTTCACATGATGCTCCCACCAATATGGTATTTCCGCCGCGTCAAATTCCCTTGAACTACCCATATTCTGGCAGCTAATAGGTCTGCGTAAAACGCACGGAGTTGTAAACATGCTTCTTATTAATGCTCGCTCTCTAAACAATAAAATGCATATTCTCCGACTTGCTACATACTTGTTGTCAAATTATTCTAGTCACTGAAACGTGGTTTACCGACCGGACACCGGAGCCACATTACCATATCCGCGGATATATTGCGTTCACAAGCAATCGATGCAACAGCCAGGGAGGAGGTTGCGTGAGATACATGCATGAAACAATCCCCACCTCACCTTCGGTTGAACAGATGCTTAACGACTTCGGTGACTCTGTTTGGATCACGGCTGAGATAAATCAGCGCAGCTTTCTCATAGGGTGCATCTACAGTCCACACATGTTGACAAAACTGAAATCCGATTTCTCGCCGACATATTTAATTGCATAACAGGCCATCCGGCTAAGTACAAACTAGTCGGAGGGGACTTCAATATGCCAGAAGTATCGTGGCACACTTATACATCCCCACGTAGGTTGTTTGAGTTTCTATCGACTATTTGCTCACAAGGCTGGTCACAGCACGTTTCGTCGCCAACACGAAATGACAACATTCTAGATCTTGTCTTCCCTTTGGGAATTCTCGATGGTGATGTCAAGATCTTGGACGAATTTCCGAGCAGTGATCATAATGTGGTGTTATTTATTTACACTATGCCCACACAAGCATCGAAGATCAAGCACATTGATATATTCTACCGGCCATACCGTTCGATAAACTGGGACACGCTCGCAACGCTAATAAGGTCAATAAAGTGGGATAGATTCTTCCTTACGTGTGATCCAGATGTTGCCGCTGAAAGTTTTTATCATAACATAAACCAATGCTTACATATTAACACTTTAGTTTTGTTAAAGAAACCCCACAACACGGTTGTGGACGCTCGCGCCAGCACCCCGGCTAAACGAAAATCAGCAAACTGGTCAGCTCCTATATAAAATCCCATGACTTCACCATACTATATCAGGTCCATAATGTAATCAGCAAGTTAGAATCTGGTCGAGCTGAGAGACGGTGTTATGAAGAACATCGAGCTCTCGTAGACTCAAATAAGCCGAAGGAGCTTATAAAGCTTCTCAGGAGAAGAGGAGGATGCAGAAACGACTGCATCACGTCCATTGCAATCTCTACCTCTATGTTAACGGATGATCCTGTAGTCATTAGTAATCTCTTCAACGAGCATTTTCGTTCGTCTTTCAACTGCCATTCAAATGACCAACACCTCATACCGTTAAAACGACTTACAGACCGTTCGTTGTATACTGTAGACCTTCCTATATTCGAAATAAGGAAATCGCCTCGTGCCATGAAGCTGTACTTTAACGGTGGTCCTGATGGCATTCCATCAGCTTTACTGAAATACGGAGGTCCGGATATCCCTATTCTTTTGCAGAATATATTTACTTTGTCAAGGAAGGCCAGCACTGTTCCGCATCACTGGAAACACGCTGATGTTGTACCAAGATATAAAAAGTGCTCAAAACGGGATGTTGCAAATTACCGCCCGATTAGGCATACTTTCATACTTTTTAAAACTATGGAAAGGATTATAAAGACTACGACTTCTCAGTTTCTAATATCAAGGAACCTAATCTGCCAATCACAACATGGCTTTATTGAACAGCGGCCGTCGCAACGAGACTGGACCTTAACGTGGTGCGACGGTTTGCGTACCTCATTGACCCATTGAGCTATACTGGGTGATGCCTCCGAGCATCTTGAGAGCTACTCCTACCAGGTTGGTCAATGGTGAGAGGTCAGACAAACTCAGTCTTCTGGTCCTCCAGGTTGGGGGTTTGAAATGGGATGGCGTCCATTTCTGTAAAACTAAATCACTGCCACCCCGCTGCCTTGCGGACAGGCTTTTGAGCCAAAGGCTTTGGATGAGGACCCTAATCGTTCTCCTGTCTAGGTCTGGGCGCCCTGGCAGTATCCCAGCCCACATACAACCATGACATTTTCTTCAAACATAAATTTCATCCTGCATCGGCCGTCGCGCAGATTATCAAGGGTCGCCTTATCTGCTGCATACAGCAGGGCGGATAAGCGAAAGCATGCTACTGCTGGCGCCTCCCTTCTTTCTTTCCACCTTTTTCTCTTACTCCCATCCCGGCCCCCATTACTAACCTTCCTTCTATAATTCCCAGCTTAATTGACAGCAGCCGAAGTGCTACTGGAGTAGAACCATCTGCAGCCACCATCCCACAGCACGTATCGGACGCCTATCGGCAAAAGTTCCTTATAAGGCCACGCTGTCCCGTTACCATGGCGACATTCAACGTCCGCACTCTAAGACAAACAGGTCAGCAGGCTGCACTCGCACGCACCTTGGACACACTGGGTGTTGATGTGTGTTGTGTGTCCGAAACTAGGATTAATGACCCTAACGGGGTTATTGAATTGACTGCACCCGGCTTATCCTCTCGTTATTGGTTGCACGCATCCGGAGACGCCGATGCGGCACTCACGGGTCAAGCTGGTGTAGGTATCATTCTCAGCTCCAAGGCTGAGTCATCGTTGGTTGATTGGATTCCGGTGAACAGCCGTTTATGTGCAGCCCGTTTGACGACATCACGCTAAGGTGAATTCGCGAAGTAGAACAAAACGCTGTTTGTTTGTGATTTCTGCTTATGCTCCCACGGACTGCAGTTCTAATGCAGTCAAGGACACTTTCTATCACGAACTGAACACGCTGCTACGCAGTGCTACTAGCTCAGATATTATAGTACTTGCAGGGGATATGAACGCACAAGTAGGGCGTCTGAGCTCTTCAGAAGCTCAGCTTGGGTGGTAAGTATGGACTTAACGCCGAACGGACTGACAACGGCGAGCGTCTGCTGCAACTGTGTGCGGAGCACCAGTTGTTTCTTAGTAGCACTGCTTTTAGACACAGTGGGCGCCGAAGTGCCACTTGGCGTCCTCCTGTAGCTGGTCAGCGATGGACCCAACATTGACCACATAGCCATAAGTTACAGGTGGCGCGGTTCCATTCTGGATTGCCGCTCATACTGGAGTACCTGTGTCGACTCTGACCATGCCTTGGTGCGCTGTCGTTTCTCCATGAACTTAACCGGAAGGCGCACAAAGTGTCCCCTACGATTGGCAACGGAGAAATGATCTCAATCCTCGGTCAGGCAAGCCTATCAAGAAGCACTGCATACCGAACTTTCGCTGTCTTGTCCTAATGACACTGAACTTCAGTGGAATAGGATCTCGGCCGCTATGCACGACGCAGGAGCATCTGCTTGTGGCACTATCAGTCGTCATCGCACCAGTCACTGATATCTGAGAGGTCCGTGAACCTTTTGGAAGCTAGAAGGCACCTCCTGGCTGGCTCTGAACACAATGTGACCAGACGGGCTATTAGGCGTGAACTAAAGCAGAGCCTACTTGCTGACAAGGAAGCTTGGTGGACCAGTCGGGCTCAAGAAATGGAGGAGGCAGGAGCAGTAGGCAATTACCGCAAGCTCTTCCAGCTAATCCGCACCACTGGTCCGAGGAAACCAGGCGTCAGTGAGTCAATCAGGGACAGCGACGGTGCACTGATACACAATAAGGAGCGCCGTATGGCTCGTTGGGCTGAACACTTTCAAGATCAGTACAGCTGGGCCCCCTGCTCCCGGACCTCTTCCTACTCAGCTGATACAGAACGAGTCATGGACAGTTAGTTTAGAACCTCCGTGGGAGGACGAGGTCCGAAACGCGATCACAGCCCCCAATCGTTTTCGTGCCACTGGCCCGGATTCCTTACCACCTACACTATTTAAGGATGGAGGTGAGGTCCTCTGCAAAGCACTGACCTCCCTATTCGAACGTATCTGGAACGAAGAGAGTGTGCCGGCTAATTGGAGCGAATCGATTATAGTGGCAATATACAAGAAGTGTGGTTCGCACAGTCTGTGCGAACCACAGGGGTATTAGCCTAACGCCAGTTGTGACAAAATTACTGGCCTCGATTATCGTTCGTCGCCTCACTGCAGAACGGGAATCTCGGATTAGAGAAGAGCAGGCCGGTTTTCGCCCAGGACGTGGCTGTATAGACCATATATTTACTTTGCGGCAGGTGCTAGAGCAGCGCCACGCATACCGCAGACCGACAATAGCTGTGTTCCTCGATTTCAAGAGTGCGTTCGATTCAGTCGATCGATCGATTCTGTTCGAAATACTTGCGCGAAAAGGTGTTCCCACGAAATATGTGAACATCCTTCGTGCTCTATACTCGAACACTAGAGGCCGCGTCAGGGTCTATGGTGCCCTATCGGATTGCCTTTTCGACTACAAGTGGCGTTCGTCAGGGTTGTCCGATTTCCCCGTTTTTGTTCAATTTTCGTAGTGGATTCTATCATGGAGTGTTTCCCTTGCGGAATCTCACGATGTAGGTGTGAAGTGCTGCCTGGTGAACGGTTAGTTGATCTAGATTATGCGGACGATATCGTCTTGCTTTTCGACAATGTTGAGGCGGCACAATCAACCCTGAATAGCCTGTCGAGAGTGGTCCCATTATTTGGTATGCACTTCGCACCTTCAAAGTGCAAAGTGTTGCTGCAGGACCACCAGCCACTCGATGACCCCTTGACGCTTGCTAACGAGGAACTCGAGATGGTTGATCAATTCTTTTATCTTGGCAGCTGCATCAGCAATGATGGGCGCATAGAAACTGACGTGAGCTCACGCATTGCAAAGGCCAGAGCTGCCTTCTGTAACCTGCGTCATCTTTGGCGACAGAAGGGAGTTTTCCTCCGTCTGAAAGGCCGTGTATACAAGGCCACAGTGAGGGCCGTTCTGCTTTATAGTAGTGAGAACTTGGCCCCTTCGGTCTGAAGATCTGAGGCGCCTTCAAGTCTTTGATCATCGTTGTTTGCGAAGCATTGCTGGTGTCGGATGGCACCAGCGTGTCCGCAACGATGATGGTGCGTAGGCGAGTACTAGGTGGTGATGATCATGCTAGCTCGCTAGAACAACAG
>CALYDF020002343.1:0-21940 GCA_944474145.2 Dicrocoelium dendriticum | reverse complement strand
CACTAAGGCCACCAATGTGATCTATCCAGGTCAACCAACGGTTTCTAGTTTTGGGGAGTGGACGATTTTAGGTCCTCACCGGTCAGTCGGTCAGGAAAATGGTACATTCTAGTGATGATTGACCATTTCACTCGATGGGTAGAAGCCGTGCTGATCAAGGACCAAACAAGTGAAAACAGTGGCACAGGCATTCGAATTCAATGTACCCGCAAGGTGTGGAATACCATAGTGTGTTGTTCCCGACCAAAGACCCTGTTTTGAGTCGGTGGTGTTTCAGAGAGTATTTGAGAAGTGGAACATCCAGAGACGACGCACGTCACCTGCCATCCGCAGACCAACGGACTGACTGAACGGTTTAACCGAACAATGAAGAACTGGATAAACTCTACAAAGTTGCAGTGGGAGAAAGCATTGCCTTGGGTACTTCTCGCGTCTAGAGCTAGCAAGTAGTCGACCACCAAAATTGTGCCATTCGAGTTACAGTTTGGCAAACAACCAAGAATCCCCCGTAATACACTCATAACTCTTACGCAAAATGGGATATCCCAGCAACACATCGTGAACGTTTGGAAGCAATCGCCAGAAGAGAAACCAGATCTCGAAAAGCAAGGCATAAACGCAACTACGATGCCAGGTACGTGACCAACAAGTGGAAACGAGACAAGTCAAGATAAGAAATCACGATCGCCCGGAACTTGGAGGGCCAGGAGCACGGAAGTTCAGGAAGAAGCGCGCTTTACTCGATCGGAAAGGAGAGAACTTCAAAGTTGAGTAGCGGGGTACAACAACGCTGAATGAATGCCGTCCTACTGCGAACGGGGCACGCGAGAGAACAGCAACTTCGAGGGGAGGGTGTAGGGAGGCGGAATACAGTAGTTACCCGGAGGACAGGAAGATCAGTAAAACGGGAGCAGACGGAAAAGGAAATGGGCGCAATGAGGGGGAGACCTGTGTGTCTACGATAGCAGGTCAGAGCAAGGGAACCAAGGCCATTCGGCTGCGAGAAGTGAGTGTTAGGAACACACTAAAACCGCGCTGAACGTGTCAGGTTTTGATTGATTGGTAGTCGGTTTTCACGCAGCTGAAAAAGCCAGCAAAAGGGATCCTTGCGAGGTGGTTAGTGGCTCGCTGTTTTAGCAATGGAGCAGGAGCTTACACCCGTGTCGTCGATGTATCAGCAACCGCAATCACGTAATGTGTCTGTCCATCAGCGCGTGGTCATTGTGCAGCTGGATGGTGAGTGTGGGTCCAACGCAGCAGAAGTCACAGGACGCTATAACACAACGCACTGCGTTGCGCGGCCAACTAAAGGGTGGTATGTGCGTCGCGTGTTGAAGGAATTTGCAGAAACTGGCAGCGTTTGCACCATAAAACAAACCGGACGGCCTCTCACCGTCACGGATAAAGTATCAGCTTGTGCGGTTATACAAGAGATATGCAGTAAGAGTCATCTCAGCATTCGGTAAAACGCACCACATTGTGAAACTACACCGTAGGCTGCACATCGGATATTGAAGGAAAATAAGTTCCGCGGGTACAGTGCACAAAGGTGCAAGTGTTGTACACATGCGAATCACAGAAGCGCCTGGAATTCGCCCATTAGTTTTTTAAACAGTCTGAACGTACATTCCTCGTGTTCACCGATGAGGCGATTTTCCGTATTCATGGCGAAGATACGCAAACATATTTGGGGGAACAACTAACCCACGGCAATGTAGCGCTTCACGCGTGCAACGTAGTGCAAAGCTCATGGCCTGAACTGGGTTAACTTGTCGAAAAAGCATTGGGCTCTTTTTCTTTTACAGGAGTGTGTCCGGTAGGTTGTTGTTTAGCAGTACCAATGCCTGACATTTATTAGCGTCCTCGTAGATGGGAATGTTGCAGATCAGTGTTATTCCGCAGCTACAGTCGGAAGGGCTAGTGTATAACGTTAGGTGGCAGCAGGATGTCGCACCTGCACATTCGGCGCAATCGGTTTGTGCCTACCTGAACGAGACTTTCAGTGAACGTTGGATCGGTGGCGGAGGATCGATAGAGTGACCTGCGCAGTCACCGGATCCGAATCCCATGAATTTTTTCCTATGGTGATACTTGAAACGTATTTATAGAACAAAACCAAACAGCCTGGATGAACTGATAGAGAACATGATGAGGGAATGTAGCCGGATTTCATTGGAGACATTGCAGAAAGTGCGCGCCAACGTAATTCGGCGAATCCTGCTCCGCAGCCAAAACGACAGAGGGTAATTCGAACACCCAATTAGTTGATATTTACAGACATCTCACACATTTCATGTAAGTATAAGTAAATAAATAAATAAATAAATGTGTATGCTCGATTGCACACGAGAAACACCGTCGAAGGCATGATAAACTTGTATAACAAGCAATTGTCTGATTGAGGGTAATAGTTGAACTCATGAATAAGTTGGTGTGCTGTCTAATGGTGCCACTAGTGCGTCGGGGCAGACTATAATCTAAGTATTGTCAAGTCAAGTATTCGCTTTTAGCCACCCATGAAGTTTGAATTTTCAGTTGTAACACACACGCGATCGAAACGGTAAAACGAACAAGATTGTAATCTTAGTAAGTGCTTCTGGCGGTATGATTCCCCTTAGCAGCGAAAGCAGTCTAATGAAAGCTACCGAGTTTGCTAGAAGCCAGTCGTGAGGCTTTAACAGCTTTTGTCGCGATTGTCTTTTGACATGTATGGCGATAGCGACCGGCGCCCATCGGTCATTGCATAGGGCCAGGCTGTTCTCAATTGTTTATTTAAGGATGTTTGTGAGTAACGTAAGTTTCGCAGAAGGCAGAAGTCACGATTAAACTCCACACGAAAATCTGCCTCGACGGGGAATCGAACCCCGGTCCACGAAATTCCGGTCCGCTGCTCTACCACCGAGGGCTGACGATTAGGTGCGGAATTTAACACGTGACTTCTGCTTGGTGCGCGACGTATTGCCGATGAGTTCACAGTAACTGTCCTGGTGTTGCAGATCGGCTCACTCACTCGTCACTTCCCAGTGGACCGAATTAACTGTCCATCCGAAGTCCAAAGGGCGATTGAAAGAACAACGAACCACTAGCCATTTTACAGGGATCCCTTTTGCTGGCTTTTCACCTGCATGAAAGCTGACTACCAATCGATCGAAGTATGACACATCCAGTGCGGCTTCGGTGTTTGGCTAACACACACTTCTCATAGCCGAAAGATTTCGGTTCCCTTAATCTGACCTGCAGTCATAGACACACATGTCCAGTCTCTCTACTGCCGACACGTTCAGCAAAGCAATTTGCGCCCTTGGAGAGTTGGCAATTCAGCATGCCGGAGTACGTTAGCACGTCAGCGCAGTCGCTCCTAGTTTCGGACGTAATTTCTAAAACACTCTGTAATTGATGATCTTACAAACATGGGTGTATTTTATGATGATTGCCGGATGTCAGCAATGGAGTGACTAAGTGGAAGGCGCTTTTTCGAGCTATTAATATCATGGAAAGAGCCATGTTGAAATGCAGCAAAAACGACCGTTGTTAACAATGGGGAAGTGGCTAGGTTGTGCAAAAAAGCACACAACGTGAGACCTAGAGTTTGTGAGGTCGGATGTAGTTTTGTCGATACACTCTGAAAGGCAGTGGAGCGTACGATAGTACAACCGATTAAAGCTACCCAGGCTAAAATGATTGCGAACACTTCTTTTTCCAATGTATCATATATGGATAACTTCCTACAGCTGCTGCCCAGAAAATAAACTGGCACCCCGTTCCAACATTGCTTTTGTGTTCACCATGGAATTACACAACAAAAGTCACCTGTCTGGTTATCTGCCTTCGCCAGAAAATCCAAGCGGCTACATTTATATCCAGCTTCGTACAGATCTCGTGTTTTCT
The DNA here is from genome assembly GCA_944474145.2 of Dicrocoelium dendriticum. Taxonomy (NCBI): domain Eukaryota; kingdom Metazoa; phylum Platyhelminthes; class Trematoda; order Plagiorchiida; family Dicrocoeliidae; genus Dicrocoelium; species Dicrocoelium dendriticum. The sequence continues at coordinate 18,052 of CALYDF020002343.1, read as the reverse complement.
AGTGCAATCAAATTCGCTAAATGTTGGTTTATTTACCGTGGACAAACAATTGTAATTGATTGACGGTGAGCTTGTGGGTGCTTCTGGGTTCTAATAATTTGGAGCTCTTTGGGGATAGCCATAGAGCGAAAGTGGTCCAATTTAGTGCATAAAATCCATCCCAAACGTGAGATAAATGCAGACCGATTCAGAATTTGCGAGGATTGGTTATTGGCGGTTGCTCATCTCTCGGGTCACTGTACAGATCGTAGCGATTCGTGAGGGTAATAGCGCTTGAGAGCTGCCAGATAGAGAGAAGCAGCACAGTGTTACTAAGTTATCTTCTTCACGAATCACTTAATCACTTCAGTTGATGACGTGTGGCACCACCGAAAGTGGGCTGCCGTCGTTTTACAGTAGATCAATCACATTCCCACTCCTTGCTGGAATAGCGGAACGAGGCTGAGTGAAGATGTTAATTAATCTGTCCACGCGATAAGCATTGTGGGTAGCGCGCTAGTAAACAGATTCCAAGCACACGTGTACAGCTGAGATTCGTCTATACTAATTTGCCCTCACTGTATGTCGTACTGGCCGTTGTAACGATTTCTGCTTGGAATCACAGATAGGGTCCTCGCAAACTGCAACTCCCTCAGGAAAGAATGACCGCAGCAGGCTTTCACTCTACCAAATCTACATTGATAAATATTACACCCAAATGTCAAAATGGTGGTTTCGGCGTTACGTAACCCTTAGTTCACTGTTCCAGTGAAATCATGGTCATTTGATGAATGGAAGAAGGTATTATCGAGTACATTAGTGATAACACAGAAAAAGAAACCCCCCCAAATACTCAATGGCAGTTTGAGACGCTGTTCCACTTGTTGTCAACGTCGTTGGTAAAATAGCAGAGGACAACGGGCTACATCTTAGTTGTTTAATAAAATGTCGTTATTCGAAACCTGATGAATTAAATGTTCGATTCACCAAATTTCTACGACAGTGATGCCCAGTGTTTTGAGTATGCCACTCAGTGCCTATTAGCGGCTACAGACGAAATAATGGTGTTATTCTGTCAAAATAAAGTCCATTTTTGCACTTCAGTTACTAGCAAACACGGTTATGGGCGCCTGTATATCACCACACCACACGGAACCCATAAGTTTTCTGTTTCCAGTGTTTTAGTTCCAGTTATTGTGTTGGAAGTATCTAGATCAAGCTTGGTATTTAAAGTCTATAATAAACATTGCTGGCACCATAATTAACACCGTTAAGTGACGATCAACGAAAGACCTGCGAAAGTTTTTCCAGTGCACCCTACGCTAGAAACGACGCCGGATTGGTATTCGTTCACCCGGCCCTGTCGGACTGTTTATCATATGTGCCGAATAAACTCTTATGGTTGATGCACACGAACGCAGGAAGGAAAAAGGAAGACATGTCTCCAGTAGAGCACTTTTACTACCTAGCGAATAGAAGATTGTCCAACCTCGACTATATACCGAGACTGACGATATATGCGAATTTTCACATAAGCCGTTCTGCGCAATTCAAGGAAGGAAAAGCGCCCGCATGGTGAAACATGTGAGTTCGCATGGATGTGTGCGTGCTACGCGTGGGCAAGTGTAGTTGAGATTCAGTGGAAGCGTACGTTTATATAAGAGTAAACAATCCTCATCCCAAGGTCCCGACTCAAGTTGTACAACAAAAGTTGCGTCCAATTCAGTGCGCAAATTGTTCCGCATTTATCTAGCTATGCGGCGGGGTGGAAAGGTAAAGTAACACAATGCAAATCACCCCGTACCTTGCGATTGCTCGTTCAGTGTTGGGCTGAAATGAACTGGGGGATCAGATTATCTATGCAACTCTTCCACAGTAATCAGTCAGCGGTCAATTATTGTCTCACACCGAGCTTAACGTACCCATAACAACAAGCTGAATATAAATGAATATTCTGAAATGAGATGGCGTCAGACAGATAAACACCATTGCCGAACTAAGGAGAAGAGCGTCCAGTAAATGAATTCATCTTATATTGTGGGATTAAAGTGTTACATTTCGTAATCGGGTCAGGTCTGAGTTAAACACCGCATTCCGGAAATTCCCGGCTCGTCACCGCAGCATTTTTAGTCAAGGTATCGGTAAGGGAGCATCGCATCTTGTGTTAATGTAGCACAGACATTCGGTAAATCCGATTGACTGTAGAAAATCGCATAAACGCTTACTACTGACAAGTTGATAGTAATATAATCTCCAAACAAAACACAGCATCTAGACGATCCCTTCCGGGATCTCCTCATGCGGCGAACATGCACTCTAATGGCATGGACCGCGAATGGCAGACCACAGCATGTGCAGTCGTGTGGTGTTTGCTTCCTAGCGTATCCGACTCTTATTATTTCATGAGGTTAAACCCCCAGAGCAAGCTGTAACGGAAAGGCGTTTGGTAAACCCCACTTAAGAGGAACGGGTGTTGCGTTCCAAAAATATACATGATATGATCTATCCTTTCCTTCTGTCCCTCTTGCATATTTCATCGCAGACGTCAAGAAGCAGTCCAAGGAAGGTACCAGCCCAGAACGGCGAACATCGACAATGGGCGCCCAACGGATGGGTAACTTGAGAGATAAGTTTGAGAAAGGAGAAGCCGGTGAGAAAAAGGTAAAGAAGAAAGGTGTCCCAAAAATCAAGTATGCCGGGGCAGAATCGGTGAAAAATAAGTTCATTGAGAACGCCACCAAAACGGCTGTGGAGACGGCGAATGGTCCCAGAGGGCCAAAGCAAATAACGCCGCCGCCGGAAGGCGTGGCGGTCGGTGTGTTGGAGAGCAAGCCACAACCCAGGGCCCCCGACGTGGTGACGGCTGACGACACATTGGAACCAGTCGATTTCAGTGTGATCGGCGAAACAACCAAAAATCTGAAAGCAAAATTCAAGCATTTGGAAGAGACCGGTGGTCAGGTTGGTTTATGAAATTTCTGTTTATCGCTCTTTGATGTCGGTTTATCGACTTTCCGGAGACTTGAGGAAGGTTTCATAATCTTACACGCACTGCGCATAGAAGCACTACCTGGCAATTTTTGATATTCCGGCGGTAACCGGTAATCAGAAACATCCCTGTCTATTCATCAGCACAGCCGCAGCAGTTGTTCAGCCAATTAGCTAATCTTCTCCTACCTTGCGTTCAACTATGCAGCGAGTACCGCTCTGAGAATAATTCAACATGATACACCCAAAAGCTTTCATATGAACACAAAATCGAACCAATTTGCGTTTAAGTTAAATGGCAAATTAACTGTGTATCACTTTGACAACTAGTTCATCAATCATCTGCTTTCCGGCATTTGCGCCAGACACTTATGATGGTAGATTATGGATAAGTGGAACTCAGCAGAATTGCACCCAGTCAGATAGACCTCGACGTTCGGAGAAGCAATGGATGGCTGTTTCATCTTTTGAAACTCGTTACCGGAGGACATTCCATCCGCCTCTCGTGGCACACGTCAATGAACTAACCATATACCGAAGTTTAGTTGGCATGAATTCCATCGGTAACAAGTATTTCACACAAACCGCTCATTTATAATTATGAGCACCCTCATCAGACAGTGGTAGGATGTCTTGAATTGAATGAGTAGGTTGCGTTCAAACGAGATTGTCCATGCCAACCGGGAAATGTACCGGTAGCGCAGACAAACCCGTGTGCGCGCAGCTTGACAATCGCAGATGGAGCAGTTGTGGAGACAGATAGGATACTTTTGGTTAACCCTGTTCATCTTCAGCAGTCACGTAGTGACTGTGGATCCGACATGGCTACTGCCAAGACAAAGTTGGAGTGTATACAGCAGCCCTCGATCTGTGTGGCTCTGTTACCCGTGAGCGCATCAGGAAGTTTCAACAGGGTGGCGAAATGGCTGCGGTATAGTTAAATCACGTGGCGAGGTGCATTCAGGATCAAAACTATGTGATGCACTGAAGGCGGTACCATAACCAAACTGTAACTATTACAGCAATCAGGCTAAGGCACACGAATCAAAGTTGGTATGAGACTGTTTCTACTGAAGGCACCAGCTCTATCAACAACGAGATGGGGTAGAGGGACGGTGCTAAAAGATAGGTTGATAGCAAATTAAACGTCATCTTATGATTTATAGAAGCTTTCCAGTGTGAGCGCACTCACAGGCACGTCAGTGCACTAAAGTACCCGATATGTCTCGGATCCATTTTCGGTGAACAAACTGATGAAATTTTCATCAATAACAAACACTGCTTAACGAAAAAGTGTAGTTTCTCTTTATTCCTCAGAAATTGATCACAAGTTTGCTCTATCATCCACACTGGTAGTGTGAATTGGTTTGACGTGAACAAAAGACGATGAGATTCTCAGGCCATAAAGTCAACTAACCTTGACAGGTTACAATAAAGTTTACTTGAGTAGAAGGGTCACAGTTAGTTAGTACCCGGCTTCGGTTTCCGCCTCAAGTTCACCCGTTGCAGGTAAACGAGTGGGGAACGTCGTTATCTCATCGGTGGCTGCCAGCCTATTTGGCGAAATGCTGTAAAATTCATACTGTTAATCAGTAGCACATCACGATATCGAGACAGATGACTCCATCTGGATCAAACAGAGGAAGTTGGCAGTCCAGTCCACCGCTAACTCGGCGATCATCGAAGCGGGCAGGTTCCGTGTTATCCGTTGTCAGTACTATAGGCCACTAGTTTCTAATATTTCAACTCAGGCGGAGGAAGCCAGACTGAGGTTCAAACCACTCATCGTAAAGATTCCGGCTGAAAGTATCGGTTTTGCAGTCTCAAGAGCTCTCGAGCAACGGTTGTAGCATAGATGAGCTAATAACCCCGATATGAATCAAGCACAGGTATTCGCTGTGCTCTACCATGGATAAAGTATGTCTCGACACAAACAGTGGTTTATAGTTCAACGAGTGATGCCGTATACACAAAGTCGAACAGCTTTTGGCGTTGTTCACTCGTAGTAGTGCTTCACAACCGCCTTCGAGTCAGTTTGAACTGTCGGAGCAGAGTGTTTGTCCAATACTGCGTTGATCATAGCGTGAGTGAAAGCGCATTAGATCCACACCTCAAGGTATATATGCATACTGTGGTTGTCTGGGTAAAACAACGTCGGAGGGAATATCCGGGTGTCAACACAAGCATCAGTAAGCAGGCAAGTGCTCGGTTGATGCACTACAATGCTTACCTTAAGGGATTCCGCGCCTGGACATAGTTTGGACACTTATGAGTGGAAGGATTTTGGTGAGTATTTTTGTTCGTCGCAATCAGCCGACAATTCAGATAAGTCAACTAGCTATCCGGAAAAGCACCAGATGGCCGTTTCGCTCTATTGGGGCTCATCAGTGGCGCGCATCCTTCGGTCCTCTGCGGAGGATCGAACCCATGACTGCTAGTGGCTCTTGCCAACTAGCCCGCAGCTTATGCAACTGCGCCATGGAGGACGGTATCCGACCATCACGAATTGTTACCTAAATGCGATATAGCCCGACCCATCCTCCACTGCCATGCAGGCACCTGCCATGCAGATGACAGCGGTTAGCCTTCCGGTGTCAGGACTTCCCGGTTACGGCAGCTATGAATCGACATAGCATTTTGTGGAATCCGTAAGGGCACCTGCATGGTAGTGGAGGATGGATAGGGCTATATCGCATTTAGCTAACAGTTCGTGATGGTCGGATCCCATCCTCCATGGCGCAGTTGCATAAGCTGCGGGCTAGTTGGCAAGAGCCACTAGCAGTCATGGGTTCGATCCTCCGCAGATGACCGAAGGATGCGCACCACTGATGAGCCCCAATAGAGCGAAACGGCCGTCTGGTGCTTTTCCGGATAGCTAGTTGACTTATCTGAATTGTCGGCTGATTACGACGAACAAAAATGGTTTGGAGACATTTTCCTGTTTCAATCTTCCGTAGAATGTTGGACAAGCCCACCTTGTGGCTAATTCTTCAACAGCTGGATAAAATCGACCAACGACAGTACTCAAACTGTCTTTAGAATTTCCGGAAGCAAAGATCAGTTGCAAGATTGTTTGTTCAGTCGTGCAACCAGAAATAAGTTTACATCTCTTAAGACTTCAATAAGGGCTGTTGCACTTAAAGTGAGGATTACTTAAAGCACAGCTCGGAAGAGCTGCATCGGTTTTTCCGATACAAACAAGCGTTGAGTTGTTTTCCATGCTAATCGTTTACCTCGTGGGGACTCAATTCAAGCTACAGGTAATGTTAAGAAAGTGTGAGAAGGTGAAGTTTACCTCTCTGTGGTCCTTTAATCCCTAACTTGCGTTCGCAAAGGTGATCTAGTAACTGTCCCCTTATTCGCGCCCTCACTCAGCGCTCAGGTGCTAAACTGAGCAGATAGAACATAATTCTGTAAGTCGTTGGTTTGTCGATCGTTAAGGGGAGTTTAGACAAAAAACATTTGAATACGATCATGTTCTTCAAGAATCGAGGCGAAATTGGTAGTGGAGATAGGAAGCTGTACTGTGCCCCAGTGTATTTACCTAGATAGACAATACAAAAATGCATTCAAACATATACTGAGTGATTAAAGGTGTAAATATGTACTCTGAATTGAGACGATAACTCGATCAACTTCTGGTATCCAAAAGAATAGAAAAATAGGACAAACAAGTCACACCGTTCGAGAGTACGCTGACCAACTTGCACGGGTTGATCACAATACATGAGACAATTTGGTTAAACAATAAAGATTACCAGTATGTCCGGTGGTTATTCGGCACATTACAGATGGTCCCTAGCCAAATGCTTTGTTGACTGTTGAATTCAAGCCATCGAAGGCCGAATATCATCACTGATGTAAAAACGCCTATAGGCTTTCGTTAGCCTGTGCTTGAAGCACTGCTCACAACTCTCCGGGTGACGAGCTACCCGTTGATTTTACCATAAAGGGGACGATTACAAGAATGATTTTGATCATGTGATTCAAGAAGTTTCCCAACTCAGTTGCTCATATATCTAGTTGGGTAAAGAGCTTTTCAAACTATTTGCACATCTGTAGGAAGAAGAGGAAGGCAAATCGAAACCGAAGCCCCTCAGTGAAGAAGTACAATCGGTGGCCGAGGAAGCGAGCAAAACACGCGCCCGATGGAAGGATATAGAGAGTGGAAAAACAGAGGTCAGTGGAGCTCCGGAATTTCGAAAAATCGATATGGTCGGTGAAGTGAGTTTTGACTTTTTCCCCCTACTCAGTCGCCTATCTTTACAGAGCAAGGTTGGCCAGCAGTTGGGGTGAAATACGAATGATAGCTTTTCCAAAACATCCTAACCTCTAGTTCTGGTGCATTCCACGATGATGTGTCTGGTGTCAATGAAAAACCCCAATTGAACATAAATAAAGCCTGAACGTTGCATATCAAAATCACATGGTGCTTGCGTTGCATAGACCTGCCTCCCTTTCACACAAACCCGGTTGCACATAAGAAAACCGATGGGCAACAACGAAGCCGGATGTGAATGTGAGGTCATGGTGTTTTAGAATCCATTCAAATTCAGTGCTCCTTTATCTGTAGTGACCAGCTGACGTATACCTGTAAGACGGATAAATTCTTGTGCGCGCGGATTTCGTATGGTCGGACAATAGCAGTTGATCGCAGTTCAAGTGCAAGAGCGGGACACAGGGATGACGGATACGCTCAACGAAGTCGTGGCCACAACGCATGCGATATGCGTCAGCCATTTAACCGTAGTAGGTCACAAGGGAGACAGCGTATTAATTTTTCAGGGCATAATTTCGTCGGAAAACAAATCCGATTCAAAGCATAGACCAATTGACATCCTTGTAGGGCAGAACTCATGCTTGATGTAACAGAACTATAATCAGAGGTGAGGGACATCGTACAACCGAGACTTGATGAATGACACCGAAGGCTCATTTACTAATGTTGCGTCCGTAGGAGTAAAACAATAACTCAATAAAGCAAACGAATATATGAACATTGTATCAGGGTAACATCGGTTACAAGTTAATTCATTCATCCCAGACAGCATGACCAATCAGAAGCAAGTACATGCATTCGTCCAATAACTAATAAGTGAACGTACTGAATCGTGACGAATCCATGGCGAGTACAACTCTAGTCACAAGTGTAGGGCGTAATTTGGCAACACCACACTGTCGCGCCCTCTGTTTGTTACCATGTAATCAATTAATGTCAATGTTTCATCGTTTACAAGCACAAGACAGTTACGTTATGGAGCAGGTATCAATTTGAGTTACCCATCAAAACATACGATGGACAGGACGACGCATCCGGCTTGACAGTCGTAGGCTTTCCGCTGTTGGTGCGGTTGCTGTCGTAGATGCAGTTCGTCGTAGGGAAGTAGTTTGAGAGAGTGCCGTATGCAAGCGTCTTGCATTAACTTGTGTTCCATATGCCTGGCGTACACACGGATCGCACCAAGTAGAACGTCTGAATTTATTGCTATCTTTCCGGGAACTGGGCGGTTTCACATGAACAACGGTTCCTGGAGGGTAAGTTCTTTCAAGTCATCTGTATTTAGCTTGGTATCTCGCCCGGTACATTCAGTAGTGTCAACAGCTTTTTCAGTTACAGACTGCATTCAACTGGGTTCGAATTACTCTTTCCAGCATCAGTTCTGATGGAGTCTGGATCGTTGCTGCATGCGGTGTGGTTCTGTATGTAGCCAAAGTTGACGCCTATGCATCTTCCCAAAACTCTTCAGACAACCGAATGGCTTGTATAGTCCCATTCAAAGTGCCATTTAGCCTTTTGACTAGTCCATCAGCAACGAGATTATAATGCGCCGTTCTGGCGTGTTTAATGCATTTGTCCCGAAGGAATTCGGCATACTAGTTACTACCATTATCAGTAAGAATTTCTCCTGGCAGCCCATGTCTTACAAATAAATGCCGCAGCCACTTTATGATAACACCTGTAATTACGTCTCCGCATAGGATAGCTTCTGGCCATTTACTTTGAAAGCAGGTGGCAACCAGCACATTTCTTTTCTGAGGAGGTGCGTGTGGCTTCTAAAGTGGAACAGGTAGTTGATACGTCAGATGGCAAAACTGGAGGAAGTAGGCCTCCAGGTAGAATATAAAGAACAACACAGCAAGGAGAAACTCTTACGAACGAAAGGGAGGAGGTAGAAAGGTAGTGAACATACTGAGATGAAGCTCACGTTGCATGATCGCGAAATGCAGAAAAGACGGTAAATCACCTGCAGTGTACTTAGGAACAACTAAGCGTTACGGTCAACAAACACAACAAGGCAATATGTGCAAAGGACCAGCGAATAGGGTACCAATGCAAACGCAGGAGCGACAAAAATGTAGCTGACACAACAATAACCGGAGGTGGTGAAATACGCGTAAACGAGTTGTTGGTGGGAGGAAACGAATACATTATCTAATCACAATTTTGAGTGCTGGATAAATGGTCGAACAATGCATTACGCACCAAAAGAGAATGATATCGAGGAAGTTTAAAACCCGAAGTAAGCCGAGTAAACATAAACTAACAGACAGTGACAGTCACAGATATACGAATTCATGTTGGACCCCAGTATGCTTATAATCAGGATGAAATCCGATCAATTTGACAGATAGCGTGCGAGGTCATCAATGCGACCAGGTAACCTGAACGAAATAAAATTTTGCCTTGCGACGAGTGTGAGTTGGTTACCGAAGCTTTGATCAATTTGCCGGAAGGATAAACTGTAGGGTTAAGCAAGTCCGTGACCGTGTCGTGCCAGAAGAAACAAGAATGAACAATGGTTTATTACGGGTAAAAAAGCATTGCCTAACAAGTCCCGTGGGATGGAAATTATTGCGAAAATCAATTGCATAATAAAGTGAAAAGCGTTGTGGTGGACTCACCATAGACTTATGTGGAATAGCGGAGATGTTTGCGTATTAAAAGCATAAATCCATAAGCCTATTGTTTTGCAGTTTGGTAAGACACGGTTTGATTGCGTTTTGTAGCTCCTGGCTAACAAGTCATAAAATGAAATGTAAGTGAGACAATGCATCGTCAACTCGTTTTGTAAATATCGCCAGTTTGGGAGCAGAGACGACATAATTAGGGAGGGCGTTCCAAGGCTGGCACACACGGAGGGAAAAGAAATTTCTACGGCATTCAAGCCTGCTATACTGAATTGTTACTTTCAGAGAGTGACCTCTTAGTTTAGTGTTGTGCTACAATTTCAGCAGCGGACGGCAAATGTGGTTTGGGTTCTTCAGAATATGGTAAACAATTATGAGATCCCCACGCAAAAGCCGATATCGACTGCTGTATATTCTTAGAGATTTCAGTCTAAGCTGATAGGGCAGATGAAAGAGGCCGCTGACATTATTGGTTGCCCGTCGTTGAGGAGTCTCGAGAGCAACGAGATCCTGTTTCTGCCACGGCTGCCACACCTGAATAGCATATTCCACGTGAGGTCGCACGTAGGCGTTAAGCATTTGGGGAAATATTGAGGGTTCAAACGGACCGAAGGCTCTGCGAAGAAGGCCGAAGTGTTGGTTTCCGGTTCTCGTCGCCTTCTCTGCTTGTTTTGAACACCCGAGATTTTCCTGTATCAATAAACCCAGGTCACGCTCCTGAGAGACCTTCTCCAAGATGTGGTCTCCAAGCTTGTAAGCGCTCACCAGCTGGTGACGCAGATGTATCACCTTGCACTTACCTATGTTCAATTGAAGCATGTTCCTCTTTGACCATTCGTAAATGCAATCTAAATCATGTTGGAGTAGATGGTGATCTGGCTTGTTACTAATCGCCAGCCATATCTTGACGTCATGGGCGAAAAGCAGGAAATTTGAGGAGATAACTCTTGCCAGGTCGTTGATAAACACCAGGAATAAGCGCGGTCCCAGCACTGAGCCTTGTGGAACACCACATTCTACCTCAATTGGTTTAGAGAGTGATCCCCTAACACGTACTTGAATATTCCGTTGATGAAGGAAGCTGCTAATCCAACCAAGTACATGATCTCCGATTCCGTAACTTTGTAGTCTTTGAAGTAGGATGCGGTGATCACGGCGGTCGAAAGCTTTGGAGAAGTCCAGATAGATGACGTCGACTCTGACCCCATCATCGGCCACTTCCGTCCAACTACCTCGTGCAATCAGTAGGTTGGTGTTGCATGACCGGTGTTGACGGAAGCCATGCTGTTCCGGTACCAAAATGTTGTATTTTTGCAGGTAGTCCATTAAAGCCTCAGCTACAACTGCTTCCATCACCTTCGCGACCACAGGGAGGAGAGTCACTGGACGATAGTTTGCAGGATCTGAACGGCCACCGCTTTTAATAATAGGGGTGAGAATGCCACACTTCCACATAGTGGGGACTTGTTGTTCATCAAAGCACTTTTGGAAGAACTGTGACAGTGGTTCAGCTGGCTTGTTGGCCAAAGCCTTCAGTGCCTTCGGGCGGATGTTGTCTGCTCCTGGAGAACTATGCTCATGCAGTGAGAGTAACTTCCTTAGCACAATTGATAGGTTGAAAATTACATGTGTAAACAATGGAATCGGTAATGTGCTTGATATTATGGGACACGTAGAGGTTGCGAGTTCGAAAATTGGGGCGTGTTGTAGCCGCAGGGCATTAGCTGCTTCTTCGGCGCTTTGTACTCTACCGCCTGTCGTGGAAAGTGGAGGGATTCAATGCTTCACTTTACGAAGCTTATTGACATGCTGATATAACCGTTTGTTGTTTGTCATGAACTTTTTGGCTAGACACTGTTCATAAGTTACTTTGACCTCACCAACATGTGCAGTGGAACTGTTGCTATGGGGTAGGAAATTTCCCCAAGTCTCTGAGTCGGGGTTAATCTTGTAAGAACGCCATGCTGCATCCCTTATCGCCAGGCATTTTCGAGTCCTGCTCCTTAGCATTGAATGTATTTTTGCGGGACGAAGGGGCTTGGTCTCTGATGCTCTGTTGACGATGTCACTGAATCTATTAACGAACTCTGCCCGAACATTGTCAAGGAGACTTTTGTTTGAGAATTCCCAAGCAGCTGCGTCGGCGAGTTCTTTCAAGACGTGGTAGTGTGTGATTGTGAGATTTAGTCCCGAGTGTTCAGATGGATACTCTGCATAACCCATATAGTCAGCTACTGGACAAGTGTGTTAGGCGATGATCACAGTTCACGCATCACAGCACATGAAAGAACCAACTTGCCGGACGTATCGACAGAACCAATCAAAAGCGGTGATGCATGTGCAAGGATCCAAGGATTAGTGAGTGGACGGGCGTGGGATACCCAGTTGCATCGATTAGAACGAAGGGTCAGACAAGCGATGAGTGCCTCACATGCCGTGCCAGTGACTGCATTGACCGAAGTCCGCTTCAAATTGAACCGTGTAAGCGGTAAATTTACCAAGCAGTTCGCAAGATGCAGTATGACGCTTTCTAACACTGGACTCCTACCAACTATTTGTTTACCCACTCTATGCCCCACGGTTACTTGCCTTCACGACATATATGGTTGGCGGCATCTGGTTTCGGATTTGCCTGTCACTGTGGCAAGCCACAGGACGCCTGCGCCTACAGAGGGACCATGGGTGGCTTGCGCTGCACCACCCACAGCTCCAACCACATACCCCATATCCAGTGAAAAATCGAAGGAATAAGACCGGGAGGCATGTGGATGGGAGCCACGTCTCATCAACGGAGTCGGCCCACACTCCTTCACAGGCAAACACAAGCACGCTGTATTTGGGAAATCAAGCACACACAAGGAGATGGCTGGACCGTAGTCCGCTCCACACTGACTGCATGGAACCTCTCTTCGAGCCTAGCACGGCCACAAGGACCGTGCATCCCGTCCCCTCCAGCAACGATCAACTGTCTACTGGAGCCAGTATGGACGAGGTAGTGGGTAATAGACAGGTAGGCACCTTGTCAACATGCACATCAAGCGCAGCCACACCGGGGATATCAAACAACAGCCAATCACTTGAGATAGGGAGAGGGAAAAAGAGAAGAGAAAAACTCGATTAATGCACAAGGAAAGGGTGATATAGACCTTAATTAAATAGCATATGTAATAAGTTGTTTACAAACAAATCCTAGCTAAGTGCACGAGGTCAGGAAGTATAGTTCACGGAATACCACGAACACAAATATGTTATGGAAATCGAATACAAATGGCTTAGGCGAGGTGTGCAAGTTAATGGAATAGAGTACAGGGAGATATTTATATGAGAAAGAAAAGCATTGGGACAAAATTGAAAACACACCACCTAAAATAAAGAGACTTAGCATGCAAGCACGCGGTTAGTAAATCGAATTCAGCGTGCCTACAAACGCTGCGCCGTCTCGCCGCAATTCTCTGCAGGACCCGTCGTCGCTTCTGTAGTGGCCCCTAATGGCATAGCTCATGGCCCACTATAGACATTTATATGAGAAAGAAAGGCATTAGGACAGAACCGAAACCCACCACCTGAAATAGAGACTTAGCATGCAAGCATGCGGTTAGTAAATCGAATTCAGCGTGCCTACAAACGCTGCGCCGGTGCTGCCTACGTTCACTGCGGGACCCGTCGTCGCTTCGGCAGTGGTCCCGTGTGACCTCTCTCATGGCTCACTAGGCCTGCCTGACTAAGTCACTCGCGACCACATGTTCTACAGCACCATGCGCTCGATGTCGATGGAGTACAATTCATTGGTGCTTGCCGCTTCTTCTCTGCATGCATGAGGGCTTTCTCCAGCACTTCAGCAACTGCCTTCGTGATTAGATCGCGCCATGCACCACGATCAACCGCCTTCGATTCCCATGACCTGCAATCAAGATTAGAACGTGTGAGTCTCACTTTAATCATGTCCTGGTAACGTAACTTTGGTTTCCCAGCATGCCGACATAAGTGTTATATAACTCACAAGATGAATAACATGATTTAATTCTTAACTCTTACCACCTATCGGCTCACCCAATTTATGTGCCATGGTTACATGCCAACCGACAAAACTATTATGTAATTAGCGAGCTGCATGTCGGGATTTCAGTCTGGATGACCAAAGCAGACGTCTGACCCAGTTGATGAGCGCCAGCTTACCGATTATCCTCCATGTGAACTCATCTCGATGTTGTCATGACTTCACCTCTCCCTGTGGAGACCGTTCACTCACACTGCAATCCGTCCAGACCACCCCACCTACACACGCCTCGGACTTGAATCATCCTCCCGCCCCAGGGGTAGGTACCTCCATGTTCCTCCCACCCCCCACTGTTTGACTAAGCCAAGCCATCCCTACAGCCCAGCCCATCGCGTTCCGTTTCCCACACGGTATAGCGAACCAATGAACCAAGGGTTAACGGACCTAATAAAAGAAAGCTCATAGTCGGATCGTGGACCCGGTATCGTGTGACTCTTTATGTACGGTGGCAAGTACCGTTTGCATTCCTTTTGGACATTGTGAAGGCTGATTGTTTTGGAACTGATCAGGTAGTTGCTGAGGTATGTATATGTTGTATTTTGATTAATATTTGAATAGTAGGGTAGTTGACGTCTCGGCTTTCTTTCTTGCTTGGACCTGAAGTTTTTACGTGTCACTCAAGCCCCTAAGCGATTTTGTCGCTTACGAACCGAGGTCCGAATTGAGACTGAATGTATCAAATAACCCCGCAGTTAACAGAGGAGACATTAAGTTGAACCACGACGAATCACATCTTAGCACCGGATCACATGTCGCAGCCGCTGAGTAGTCGTTCCCTTGCTTTAGTCATGAAGATCTGTCGCCGTCGCCCATGGTCTTCGAATGAAGTGGTTCCCAACGTTTCTGAGGCTATTACCCACAAAACGGGTTCAGTATAAACAAATACACAAGAAAGTTTAATTAAAAAAGGGGCTGCATTTTCTGCTTAAAAAAGGTAAGTTTTTAATCACTTTGAATCAAGAGATAAGATTGGTGTCTTAGTTTTAATAATTTCTATAACATTTGGCGCTGTTTCGGCTATTGAATATCGCCAGACGTGCTCCAAGCTAAATCGGTTTCTTTTCTTGGTTTATTACATAAAAAAAGTGAATTCACCAAGCAATCACTAATGATTTGTTACTAATGACTAGTCATTAATAATGGGGGTTATTGAGATGATTTGATACAAATGAACCTGTTAATAGTTTTGTTTCGTGAACTAGCGATGATCCAATTCTTGTACTTAACTTTACCACCGTGAAATCCCATTTTACCCCTTTGGGGGTAATCACCCCCTGGTCTAAGAGCATAAGATGCTGGTGCAGAGAGGTCATGAATTCGGCTCCTAGTGCGACTGTGGGTGCATGTGGTTGACGAGTTAGAATGGGACGAAACGGTCGTCTAGCGTTTTCTGGACGTTTGCAATAAACCATTCCCAATTTTGATCAGAAATGGCCCACTTATAAACGGCTGTTTTTCCACGGCTAGATCAATGAACTACACAAGTGGACAACCTGCTCACACCGGATGCTGCTCATTGCGGATGGGCTGCTATCCCAGAGTAGGTAGGGTGTTGACGTGCATAACAGGTCTCGTGTTAAAAGTATGGACGAAAGAGAGGTAGCACAAAATTAGCGGCCTGCATTAGGGCTCATAGGAAAGGATACTATAGTGAATGTAAACGCCACTAGGCTTGAGAGCGAAGTGAGCACGCAATCGTTTGTTGGTGCAGAGGGGGTTGCCAGTGAGGTAAGTCCACCCATCGTTATTGCCGCATGAGAGTTAAGCCCGAGTTGACGCACATAGTCTGTAGAGGGCAAGTTCAATGTTAAGTTGTGACGCCCGTCTCTTCTCCTATGGATAGGGCATAGTTTCATTCGATAGAGTTGTGCGCTATCGGGTGCGACTCCAGGTTACGAAATGGAGAATACCTACCTTGTAGAGGTAACTGCGGATAAGTCACGTTTGCTTTGCAGGCAAGATGAATAAGCAGTTGCGGACAATAAGCGGCAGCGTCTCAGAGCGTGGGGGTTATGGGTTGGTCACCTGATTCTCTGCCAAATATCACAAGAGTTTGTACGGTGCTGTGTCAAAGCCAATATGACTGGTTATGGGGTCACTGAGCACTCACTTCAATAACCAGAGGTGAGTACTTAGCGGAGGGTGAATGTGAAACCCAGCTGGCCACTGGCTTCCCTGTGGACTGCTACAGAACATAAAGTAGGCCAATGATCCACCTGTCTGTCAACAATCTTCGTATGTAACAACATGCGTGAATCGCCCCGCTGCCTTGCGTGTCAGGTCTTTATGACCAAAGGTTCGAGGTGGGGTCTCTTAAGTCAACGTTCTTCTTCGGCCTGGGCAACCAGAAAGCTCAATACTCACGCAACACATGCAACTCACGTAGCTTTTTCCCTGACTGGCTCTTTTCGTCCTTTGTGTTGTTGTTACTCATGTGTTGTGGTGCGTTAGCCGTGTTAAATAAACATAAATATACATTCCCTACTACTCCTATCAGGGCTATGGTGGAGTGTATGAAAATGAGCCGGAGACGCTGGAAAACATCATTCGCCACGGAGAGGATAAAAGAGAGTTGCCTTCCGGGATCAGCGCGAAAGAACGACGGGAACAATTTCTTCGTGTGGCAAGTGCTTCAACAACGGTGAAGAAGGAACCGGCCAAGGTAGGTGTACGTTCAATTTGTGAATGTGACAGAGAAATAGAAGTGGATGCCACAGTAATGACATGTGAACTTGCGATAGACTGGTGCATTCCTATCATGTGGGTTCCATGTGCGTAAAAATGACGATATTGGTACAAGTCCCGATGGTGTGAGTTAAAAGTAACTCATAGGAAATGCAACGTAGATATGTCCAAGCTGGCTATCAATACAACCACATAATTGCTCTGGGCGTGCACATTTGTTTAAGCCAAAGTGTGTGAGAATTGCCAATGCAGGCTTGATCGTATGTTTGGGTCAGCAATGAAGACGAACACACAATATTCCGTCGACTCGTTTAGCTGACAGATGCAGTACTTGGGAACCATGAAGCACGGATTCCATAGAGCGCAAAGAGGGATTAGTGCATAAAAATGAGAGGTAAACTAACACAATGGAGGCGCAACACATCGGATCATCCAGGATCACCTTCCCACCTGTAACCAGGTGTAGTCAACGATCAGTTGTATGTTACGGATAAAAAACTCAACTGCTGCACTTTCTACCAGATGAGTAATTGGATGCGCTTAAAATGGAAACCAAGAACAGCAAATAACTGTGAAATTGTCGACTAAATTACCGTTCACTTTGATCTTTCGTAGATCGTTTTGTGTAACCTGGTCATCACCTTCGGCATCCCTAACTAAGCGCGTGTGTTAAAGTTTTTTCATTTCTGATGTGCATGAAGTTATGAGGAGCTAAGCGCACTGTCGACTCGGATTTTGAACGATGTCATTGTGGGGACAAAAATAGCGAATTCCCGGGGTGTGTTTCCGGTTTGTAAAACATGTAGAGAAAAGGAGTTCTGACGGCAGCACAAATGATTGCATCACACGGATGTGATTAAGCCTAAGCGGTCAGTGGTACGCGAACGTATGTGTGCTTAAAATATGGTAAACCATGGTAGAACCAACCAGCAAACGTCGATACTAACTACTAAAGACCACTGTCACGCCCAGTATGTTTTCATGGTAATTGATAAAGGTCTTTGGCATTTCTGGCTATCTTATGTTGCAGAATTCCATAAGCCGTTTGATCTCGTTTCTGCTACCAGACTTGGAGCGCATATTTCACCTGAAAGTACACATTCGCAGCAGATCAACTAGCCGAAGCGTCCGAATACTCCCAGACATTTTGAGTGCACCTCGTTATCCCAAGCAGCCGAGGTCTCCCTGAATCCACATCTATGTCCCTCTCACACCAAGCTTCCTGTAGATTCTGAACACTACAGTTTACAAAGGCAAACCACTTGGTGTCCAAAGTGGTAAACTCAATAATTAGATAGGTTGAACTGCAAAAAAGTTCAGGACTAACGATTCCTAGACCATATCAAGATCGGCTTTAAAGTGCATGTGATCATCTAGCGCTTTGGTAGCTGGCTGCAACTTGAGGTCGTTAGTAAAAAGTAAACTATTCGAGAC